>JAUESP010000310.1:0-137500 GCA_030914335.1 Drosophila borborema | reverse complement strand
TAAATAATAGCAAGACGGGACAGCAACAGCGGCAACTATTACCACAGCGGCAGCAGCAACTGAGCTGTTATCAAGATAATACAAAGTAAAAGTCCCGTTACTCTGGCAACTTGCTACAGCACTTAACGACTCTATTTGCTCAACTTGTGCATAGGTAAACGCAGGAGACGCTTGCCTGCCTCTGACAGACACATAAACAGACAGAAAATAGACAGAGAGACAAATAAGAAAATATACACCCAACCAAACACAACTAAGACCAAACTAAAACAAGTAAGAAGGCTCTAGTCGAGACGGCTCGACTACGAGATACCCTGAACCCTGCAAAAAAATGAATGCTCTTCTTCTTTACGCACTTATAAGCACGCGCTCTGCTAACAGCGCAGTTGCTGCCTTGGCTTGGAGGTGGGTTGGGCTGAGCTTTGGACGCTTATAACTCCATTTCTAGATGAACGATCTTGATGAAATTTTCAGAGTAGATTAAGAGTATCTAAATCTATCTATGTGCCAAATTGCAAGTCTCTAGTATGTGAAATGCGTTTTATTCAAATTGGGGGCGGAAGGGGCGTGGCACACAAAGCTACAAAATCTGCGTATCCACAATATCTATCTAAATATATAAAGTTAAAGTCTCTAGCTAAAACGGTGTAGAAGTTAAACCCAAAAAACATAAAAAATGGAAACGAATTTTCTATTTTTTATCGATAATTTGGAAATGGGACGAGTTATCGAAAAAACAAAATAAACTCGTATTGCGTAGCTAACATACGAGTGTTCGTGTGAAATTTCAGCTCTCTAGCTTTTGTAGTTTCCGAAATCTCGACGTTCCTACAGACGGACAGACGGACGGACAGACGGACAGACGGACAGGGCTAGATCAACTTATTTTTTATGCTGATCAAGAATATATATACTTTATAGGGAAGAATATATATACTATATATTGAAAATGGGAAATCAGGGTATAATGGTTTTGTTAAAAGTATTTAACAGGCAGAAGGAGGCGTGGCAGACCCCATAAAGTATATATATTCTTGATCAGGGTGACGAGAAAAGTTGATATAGCCATGTCCGTCTGTCCGTCCGTCTGACCGTATGTTTGAACGCGTCGATTTCCGAAGATACAAAAGCTAGAGAGTTCGTTCTATTTGTGTTAGGTCCGTATATTGCATGCGCAGTACGAGTTTGTTTCAGAAATTCGATAACTCATATATTTGCAAAGTTATCGATAAATGAATTTATCGGGAACCAGTTATAAAATTCTAGCTAATTCATCTTTAGAGCTAGAGTCCAAGTCTTCAGCATATATATAGATACTAATTTAATACAATTTCGGGTTTTGTCAGATATTGGATTCCGGTCCACACCTCGCCTCACCACCCCCAAATGTGTAAAAAATGCATTTCAAATACTAGAGACATGCAGTAAAAGTAAAAATTATATAAACATAAAGCCTACACAAAAAGTACAAAACATTTAAATAACAATAGTGTCATCAACTAAAAGGGATCCCAATAAATCATAGGTATATCACACTTACGATCAATATACCCCATTTACAGATAACCGCACTGCGCATAACAAACAGAAACCAACCACAAAAAGATCTTTGAGTTTGCCCCGATAAGCGCACCGCCAAAACAGAAGCTGCAAGTCGACAGTTGCATCTGATAGGAAACATCACGTGTAGTCACAACGTGTGTGTGTATGTGTGCGCAGGCATTTGTAAGTCTGTACAGGTGGAACTGTGTCTATGTTGTAACTGAAAAAACAATGCAATACAATAGTAGCATCAAGACCAGCGGCTCCAGTAGCATCAACGTGCATGAAATACATTTTCAGAAGCATTTTATTTGGTTTAAGATGGAACTTAACACAAAGTCAACAAAATAACGCGTGCATGTATATATGTATATGTTTGAGGCGGATATGACCACGGTTATCGAAAGTTTTTCCTGGTAGTCCTTTCTCACTCTGGGTGAAAAGTCAAAGAAATGAAATTGTTCGTAAAATGACAGCAGTTGGAAATTAAGTTCTTGACTTTTATGTTAGCCGCACTTCCGAATATGAGTTTCATCATGGAATTGAATTGGATTATTGTTCAGGACGTGCGCTATCTCTCTCTCTCTCTCTCTCTCTTTGTACACTAAAAACTAAAGAAGCTTCAAAGGTTTACGCTTACCAATGGAGAATGTTGTACTATGTAGGGCGTTGCCAAATATGGATCTAAAAAGAGCCATCATAGGTAGGAAAAATTTTGATTTCAAAAATATTATTAAGTTCCAAAATATGTAATATGATTTCAAAATATTTTTAATTTCGAAAATATGTATACCTCCCACATATTATAATGCCACAATTAGCATGAATGGTGTCAAGCCTTATATTTAGCTTATTAATTAGCTTATCAAGTACTACATTTTGTGCAATTTTCTTTAGGCTTCTCCACCTCTTAAAATATAGTCACAAGTATATCGGCAGCTTTTCGCATCTAATGGGCTTGCATCCGTTTACAGTTTACACCACATTGTGCTAGTGCTCCATGGGTATGTATTGTAATTTGCTTCAACGTAGATGACACGTTCGACGCATTCGAAACTAGTCAGCCGAAGCTAGAACAGCTCGTAATCATATTTAAAATATTGTCACACTTTAATTACTGTCAGCTGGCGTACATTTTGTTATTAATTCCCTTCGCTCTTCTCGCTCTGGAAGACAGCTGCCAGACACATGCGAACGTGTGATTGCCTCTAACACGACACCACCCTTCCCCTCCCATTGAAATGCCACAAGTTTTGCATTGGAGATGCTTAGAACAGTGACTATGAGCATGGTATAAATTATTATATAGAAAAGAATCAGAATTTGTCGAAAGACATACGAAAGACATACACTGGCAGTCGACATACTTGGTCAGCGGGTGGCAAACGCCCTTTTGCATCTCCGACATTCGATGGCGTGAATTCTGGGTAATTACATAGACTGAGTAGCAGGCTTTTGTCTTCGATTTTGAAGAGGCTCCCGCAGTGACTATTTGTATTGCTTTTCAATTGGAATACGATTGCGAAACAATACCCAATACTCACAGTCAATGCACTTGAAATTCTAGTGTTCTAGTTGCGTTCTGAGAAGCAATAACTAAATAGGGTTTTTCCTTGCTTACACAGACACTGTGACACTCCAAAATGAATTTTGAATTCTTTTTTGTTCTTCTGACCACCATCAGCTGTCTGGTGCACCGCTTCGCTAGCATTACCACGCCTCCCGTTTGAACCATCTCTGCTAACAATGCGGGCTTGTATACCCATACATTCTTAGCGCTGTGTTCGAAAATTTGCTACGCTTGAGTAGAATAAACAAATAATTTATATATATGCACGACGACAACACAACTCAAATTCGTTGCCTTTAGCTAAAACTTAATAAAATATTTAATTGCAGTTTAAATATCAGTCCAAATCTCCTTAAAAGCGAAGCGATGAGGCTTGTGCCCCTATCTGCTGCATTTGCTTCAATTAAGGCTCCGTTTGATCCAAGAAATCATATGCCAGCCAATTGATAAGCAATTTTTCAATTCGCTAACAATTTACATTTTAATAGACAAGAAAATCTATACAAAAGAACAGAAAATATAAGAAAAGATGGGCAGAAGAGAAAAATAACAAAGGAAAAGCAGGCAAAAAATATGAAAAGCCGCTCATGTAACGCTCCAAAAAATTCAATATAAAAATTCAAATCATTCAATTACTGCGGTTCAGCAATTTGGAACGTATACCAGCCAAGGAGCGTAGCGTGCGAAAAGGCAGAAAAAAGAAGAAAAGTTCGAATCAATTTGGCAATTGAATTAGGGAGGGGGCTATGGGAGACGCGTGGGTGGCAAGCAGGAAACATGCAACTTAAATAAGTAAAATAAATTGCCGTTTATCTGAAACAAATCAAATTTCCGTTTGCAACTGAAAAGTGAAGAAATTTCAAATTGTATCGCTTGATAAAAAAAAATTGTTTGCAGTTTGAAACAGGTTTTCAAATTTGTTCATTAAAGTTTATTGATCTTTTTATTGTAAATACAACTTTTAAAAAGCGTATTCCGGCAGTTAAATGAACTATATGTGGAGTGGGATTTTAAATTCACAGTGTGCGCTCAGTAGAATATCCAGTTAAATATTCTGAAATATTTTACTTTATTTAAATGTTTACCTTTAAGAAATCATTCTTTCCTATCAAAAAGCCAATGGAAAATGGAATGTCAGCATCAGCCGCCATAGACTCTATTACATTTTTGTCATTTCATCTACTGTTGATGCTGCTCTCGTTCATCTTTGTCAAAAAACATTTTTCGCCATATACGCCAGCAAAAGCGAGCGTAAAAAAAAAAAAAAAAAATCATTTTCAATTTAAAGCCATTAAATCGGAGCACAATCTACAGGAAACAAAAACACAAAATAAATAATACAAGAAAGTCGACTTTAAACAGTGCTCTAAATAAACAGTAAAATGTATTGCAAATAACAAGAAAATTGCACGTGACACTTCTAAAATCTAAAGTGTTTCTAATACTGTTAAGGCTATAACCTATTTCTATATATACTTGCAGCTAACATGTTTTGAGAAACAATACGATGCTCATATGGATATGCAATTTCAGACAATTTTATACTATGTCAGCTATATAATATAGTAAACTTACTGATATCCAAGTAAAAAAATTTACCAAGTAAAAAAATATATTAAAATAAAGTTTTTGAAAGCTATATTCAAAACTTTGTTGCTCCCTATTTAAACTTGACTGTATCAAATCGTTCATTTATCCTTATATAAAAGCAGATATGAGAAAAGACAAAACAAAAACAAAAAATAAACATATTAGAGGCAATGTAATACTATGAGATTTGATATCAATTTAGCAGGTAAACGGGTATCAGGCATCTATAATGTCTCTCCCTCTCTTTCTCTTTCCCTGTGTTTAATGACCAGCTCGTGTGGTAATCAAAATCACCACTGCCTTTTCCTAGCTTTCATTATGTATCACATGATTGTATCTAATGCGTATTTAGCTCTTGGCTCTGACTCCCTTTTTACGGTTTGCATTTTTACAATTGTTGGACAGTTGTTTACAGCTTGTCAATATCTTCAAGATGCTGCCACGGTCACCCAACAAATAGCAGCTGACAAGAAGGTATTTCTTTATGCGGTTTTGCTTCTATATATTAATGCACTTACCATTCAAAACAGAATACCGCAACACGCACCAGCAGCAGAGTTAGCAGCAGCAACAGGCAAAGTCTAGAAATGCCTTGTGGGTGTGATAAGGGTGCGTCTGTAGGAGCCAAATATCTCTATCTATGTCTCTTTGTATCTGCATCTGTATCGCAGCTGGCAATTGAGTCCCAGCTTAATGCATTTGCATAAACAATGCGCATGCAAATTCGAGCCATAACTGTATCTGCAAACTGTAACTGCATCTGTAATTGTGCATGTCATATGTGTCTTTATCTGTGAGTTTATCTGCAAGTTTGAGTCACTAAGCGGATTGTTTTGTAATGCCATTCAGTTGAATCTCAGCTTAGGTAGCTGAATCACAACTCAATGATAAGCTCTGCCGTAATTAGATAAATGCTCTTGCATGGAGTTTGCCATTTAAATAAGTAGTTCAAAGGTTGCCGCGGGCAGCTGCTGTAAATCAAAATCACAATTTCATTAAGTTTAAAGCAATTTGAAATAAAAACCTCTGGGGTCGAGCCAAATTACAAAGAAATCAAGTTGTCACGACAACGTCAGCCGCCACCTCCCCCTGACTTCGTCAAAGGCCAAAGCCAAAGCCGTCACATATGGCTGCCCATGGGAACAGGACAGAACAGGCAGCAAAGCAGCAGACATAAATACGTCTGTCCTCGCTGCCTGTTGGTTGGCAACCACCAGTTGCACAGCCAAGTAAGCATCAGGCAGCCTGGAAGTCTGCCTCGTCCAGCGCATGCGTTCTGGTGGATGCCAAGTTTGCCAAGCCAACACCAAGTTTTGCTTTGCAGTCACAAAATGCCAGTGCATTAGAGTTTCTACAAACAGTTCCTTGCGCGTTTTCAACTAGAACTGTTGGCGAGGCTCAGTGTAAAGCATCTGTTTAAAAGTGTCCTCAAGCTGCGTATCTAAGTTGAATCAAAAAGTGCAAAACGAAAACTTATCAAGAAACCACAAATTCTTTTGCCCGGCAAACTGGCATACTGGTCCCCACCTGATTTGCTTTCAATGTGCACTATTGTTATGGTCACCCAGCCACCGACTGATTGCAGCTGATAAAAGAAATGTTGCCAAATCAAATTCCGCTCGTAAAAATTTCGCGCGTCAAGTGTTGAAATTTATGTGCCATTCGCTATTCTCAATTGCAATCGTAATTGAATTTTATGCGCAAACTTTGGCAAGATAGCCAAGAAATCAAAATAAAACGCTTACAGTATTTTGTGGACCGATAACGCTCAACACCTGTGAGTAAAGCCGACCAACTGGTCAGAAAATATACCAACGCGAGAACTGTGAAAAATCTGAAGTTTTCTTAAAGGTAAATTTTTGCCAATGATTGGAATTCAGTTTATGTTCTATTCAAGTCAAAAGAGTGTCCAGAAAACAATGTGTATCGAGAAAACTAAGTGGTTTATCTAGGGAGATTTTTATAAAGCCTGTGGCTTATAACGCTTTATGTATTGCCTGTTCTAAAGCCGTTAGCAGAAAGTATGAGACTTGGAAAGAGAGGTACCGCAGACTTGGAAATATTACCCAAATAATTAATAAACGAGAAGCGAGCTAGAGTTTTTATACCCTGAACCCATTGAAAATGGGAATTCAGGGTATAATGGTTTTGTGAAAATGTATGTAACAGGCAGAAGGAGACGTCGCAGACCCTATAAAGTATATATATTCTTGATCAGCATAAAAAAATAAGTTGATTGAGCCCTGTCCGTCCGTCCGTCCGTCCGTCCGTCCGTCCGTATGAACGTCGAGATTTCGGAAACTACAAAAGCTAGAGAGCTGAAATTTCACATGAACACTCGTGTGTTACCTACGCAATACGAGTTTATTTTGTTTTTTCGATAGCTCATCCCATTTCCAAATTATCGATAAAAAATCGAAAATTCGTTTCAATTTTTTAGGTTTTTTGGGTATAACTACTACACCGTTTTAGCTAGAGACTTCAACTTTATATATTTAGTTAGATATTATGGATACGCAGATTTTGTAGTTTGCAGATTTTGGATGCCACGCCCCCTTCGCCCACAATTTGGAAAAAACGCATTTCAAATACTAGAGACTTGCAATTTGGCACATAGATAGATATATATACCCTTATTCTACTCTGAAAATTTCATGAAGATCGTCTATCTAGAAATGGAGTTATAAGCGTCCAAAGTTCAGCCCAACCCACCCCCAAGCCACGGCAGCAACTGCGCGATTAGCAGAGCGCGCGCTTATAAGTGCGTAAAGAAGAAGAGTATCATTTTCCTTACAGGGTTCAGGGTATCTCGTAGTCGAGCCGTCTCGACTAGAGCCTTCTTACTTGTTTATAATTAATAAGAAATGAGAACAATAATTTTTTTTATTTCATGGAAAAAATGGTATTAAAACGTAATTTTAAATTATTTGTTCAAATTTCATATTTCGCTACAATAATTGAAACATATTTCCTAAGCTATCTCATAGTCTATCTATCCTAAACGAAAATTAGAAATTTTATCTCGTACTGGCCTAACAACAATTTAAACTTTTAATTTGCTCTTCTTCTTCTGTATATATTCTCAACTTGTCTTGTATTATTGAATCCCAAAAGTAAACAAAATTTCTACTTATTATTATATTCTTCAAAATTTTAAATTTTTTGTTTCATTTATTGCACACACAAAAAGTTCATTGACCTAGGCTTTGATTCATAGCCATAGCGAAGGAATCATTGAAAGCCTATGTTTATGCAACATCTCATTATGCAAACAGGCCCAACTCAGCTGCTGTTGCAACATTTCCTTGTTCTCGTCTCACTCTCTCCATCTTATGCATCGCCCCCTGTGATCCCTGTCAACTCGATTGTCGTCACCTTGCCTGATACTTTAGTTGACTTAGCGGTGCATTTGCCGCATATTAAAACGCATCGAAATGCATCATAAACTTTGGAGTTTGTACGCGAAGAAAAGCTCGACAAAGCTGCTCCAGTTGTTGCTTAAAGTTTACATCAGCTGTTTTGGGGACCTTTCTCGCCCAGGTAGCGGGTGTAAGGAGTAGCGGCACAGATTTCCGTGGTTCAACTGTCACAGTTTGTCAGCGAGTACAAAATTTGAGCTTTGTTTTATATGCAGTTGGCATTGTGGCGAAAGTTCGCTTCCGAACGAGAGTCTGAAGTGCCAGCTGCAGCACACAGATTACTAATTGTTTATACTTTTTCTATACTTTATAGAAAGCGTAATTTTAAATGAATAAAAAATGTAATCAACTCATTTACCGAAAGACTTAAAACTCTATCTTAATAATTATATCTTAAAAGAGATATCTTAAGTATTAATCTGAGTATTTATTGTCTATTATATCTTTTGCCATATAGTTTCCTCGAACTAAAAGATCTGCAGTATGTCGTTAAGTTGACAGAATTCAACCGCAAACGTAAGAGGGATTAGGGATGGCTAGCTTGCAACCGTTGTGTTTTACTGTAGTCAAGGGAAAATGTCAGTTTATGCTGTGACTTTTGTTGCTCTTGGCCGTGACTTTGCTTTGAGTAGCGAACAACAACCACACAGCAGAAATTTTTAGGTGCTTTAAAAGGAAAATCTCATATGAAGCCTTTAAGTAGGAGCCTGCTTACTCACACACACACTTGCCACGATTTACATTACTGCTGCTGTTGATGTGTATGAGTGTATAGGCATTAGCAACAGAAAATCGCTTTTAAAAGTAGCCTTATTTTTTTGGTATTCGTCTTTTACTTTTGCTTTTGCATCAGCCCACCCACCTGCTGCGTCGCGACGCGTCGCCTTTAAAAGGATTTGCTAGAACGACTGCCTCAGCGTTGACATTTTCATTCATCGTCTTGGCAACCGTAATTAAAATCGTTTTAATTTACTTTTGCAGCACAAACACACCCACGTGTACATATACACATATGCAAACAGTAACTCACTCCCATACACACACAAACTGAATTCAGCCGCTGGCAAATGTAGCATACTTATCTGGGCCCTGCCGCTACTCACCTTCCGCCTGACTTTATGTTTATCGACTTTTGTTAGTCGTCGCTCGTTGCTGTTGTTATCATTCTTTATCCCGCCTTCGTTCATTATGTGGGCGTGAAAATTGCTTCATATTCATTTACCGTTATCTCGCAGTCGTCAAATGAAACATATACAGCAACAACAACAGCTGTTGCTTACGCTCATCCACTCGACCACCTGCGCCTTCTCTTTAATATCTTAAACTTCTTTGCTCTTACAAAAGCGCCCAAGTTGACTTAATGAAGAATTTCCATGACGATGTCGCTGGAGCTGGAGTTGGAGCCGTTTGCTGAACATATCTTTTGATAAGACGGCTGCCCAACTGCCGAGACTACAGCTCATTATGTTCTTTGTCTGTGTGTATATGTATTCTAGCTCTTGTTGTTGCTACACTCAAGTGCGCATCAAATGATTGCCGATAAGATTTGATCTTTGTTTGCTCACCGCATACACCCAACTGCTCAAGTGGCAACAGGAACTAAATTGATGGTAGCCAAAAAGGATTTACTTTGCGAATTCACCTCTGGCATTTTAATGAAAATGAAAACTCAGGCTCCCCTGCTAAGCAGCTTAAGATTGCCAACCATTTGCCGGTTCAACTGTCCCTCCGTCTGTCATATCGGTATTACAACTGCATCACAGACGTCAAAAGGTTCGCTAGAAACATAGTTTGGCAACATGTTGGCAAACTCACATATACAACAGCCACACAAACAGACGTCTGTATCTGTATGCGTTACACCCACACGTATAAAATATTTCCCACTAGGCGCGCAGCAGACGACAACGGCAAACTGCTCAGTACGCACTCTAAACCGAAAATCACAAACGCACACATCAACACGCGTAGTTACACATACAGCTGCCCGTGAGTGCACACACACTCTAACGCACACACACAAATATAGACAGAAACAGGCACACAAAATCGTGCTGCAAGCAACCTAACAGTAGTGCCGAAAACAAGCGTTTTTCGGCTGTATTCATATCATGGGAAAAGAGAAGGCAACAAAACAAAATGAGATAAACAAGGTGAACACTCTCACCGTACACACACACATACATACATATATATACAGATACTCACTTGTACATACACATACACACAGCAGTTTCTGCTTTTGGTTTTGAGCTGTTGTTGGGAGCTGCTTGCAATAACGACAGCATAGTTGCTGAAGCGGGGTTGTGGCTGTTATTGAGGGGTTGTCTCTTAATTTTGCAACTTTTTGACGCGCATAATAAAGTTGATGGCGAGACACTTTGAATATTTTTGTGTTGTCAGAAATAAAAATAAATTATCCAAAAAATAGGAAACGACTTTTTCCTTGAGAGCAGCGCAATTATGTTGTGCGTGTATATATGTGAGAGAAGACAGCTAAGGTAGGAGCAGCAGCAAACAATGTAATGAATGCGACAACACCAAGAAAAAGTCTGTCCCGAAAAGCGTGTCAAAAACCTAGCGCAGGGAAAGGTAAAACGAGCGCTGGCAAAGATGCACGGATAGCAGAGGTAACACGGGTCTATAGGTGTTGTATGGGATTGGCAGTACCCATATGTCTGCCAAAGCGGTGTCATAAGCAATATTTGAAGGAAAAAAAACATGTAAGTTTGAGTCAGAAATGAGTAGAGCATTAAGAAGCAATAGCTATGTAGTAAACAAGTAAGAGATATAAACGGAGCAGTAGAATTTCGTTGATTACCATGAAAAACAATGAACGAAAGGTACAAAAAATAACTGTGGCAAGCACATATATGCAGCAGAAATAGGCGAGAAAACAATAGTCTCTATGGCCGTAAAATGCAAAATGTTATACAAAGTAAACGGTTTAAGGAACTTAAGTTGCTCCTATGCGATGCGCACGTCACCCTAGCCAGGCCGGTCGAGACGCTTTTTATGGTCACAGTAATTAATGCATACCTCAAGGCTATTAAGGACGAGAGGCAGACTAATAGAGAAAGAGATAGAAAAAGAGAGTCTATAGAATAATGAAAATATAAATTCGAATAGAGACAATTAAAGCAGCAGCCAGAGACAATATAGATAAAATGCAAGAATGGATACGACTAGAGCGGGAGATGAGGGAACGGGAAGTGGATACCTTTTTATATAGACGAAAATCAAACCGACGTCGAGTGTAGGCCGGGGGTTCATCTACTACTGAACTCAAAGAGTTTTATTTTTATGTTTCCATTCTCGCAGCTTTCAAGTTTTTTTCGTAATTCGAAAGTTATACGTAGATGAAAATAAATTGCTTTTTATTTCTGGTGAGTAACTGCCAAAAAGTCAACTTCCCTCTTCACAGGGCTTTTGGATCTTATGGTTCCTAATCCTCTCAAACCAAAAGCCCGTTGGACTAACAAAATAACTTTTTGGACTATGCGAGCTTTTTTTGTTTCTCGCATCGCTTCACGAACTGACTTATCCACTTTGAATGCAGTAGAGTTACCAACCATGAAGGGTGTCTCACATTTTTCTCATATTCCTCCTCTCTCTGAAAAAATAACGAATGCTATGGCCTCTGCTCAGTGACATGCAAGAGATATGCGCTGCACAGAATGCTATAATACTCTTTACCTAGTTGAGTCAAAGAGCTTTACGGGATTGTCGACAATGTCAATCATATACATATATGTATATCTATCTTGTGCATATATATATATATTCTATCTAATTCTTATTTCACCCACAATACCTCACGTTAGTAGAGCATCTGTCAGTCCTCATTACTACAATTCTCTTAAACAATATTTTACACTCTCGTAGCTCGTTGTGTTTTTACTGTTCTCCATGCCTCGCTGTAAAGGCCCAAACTTTTGCCTGAACGGACACAGAGTTCTACACACAGTTCTTGTTACAGTTGTGCTTGTTGTGTGCATGCGTGTGTTGGGTGTGTGATATTTTTTTTTTTCTACTACAGCGTACACTTAAAGTCAAGCACAGCTTGTTGGCCGCAGTGAGATGTTCTCATAATACTCTGTAATGGTTGGGCATTAATTTAAGGCCAAGGTTTAGCTTCCCCACACACTCAATACACTTATATGTACACCTGCTTTGTTTTTTATATGAATACCGTTTCATTTAGTTGGTTTGGCCATTTTTGCGCTTCGTCGCGCTGGGCACTTATGCAATTTCCACTTGGCACAAACAAAACACCAACATAAATACAAATGGAAACGCGGATGGCAACGCACAGCAAATGTCAAAGTAGTTGTTAACACTTCCGGTTTTTCTTTTCTTTTATATATTTTATCACCATCCCGTTTTCCCCAGCGTTTATTGTGGGTGATGTTGCTGCTGTTTCAACAAATGAAAACTTCGCCCTGCCAAATGTTAAGCCACAAGCTGCAACAGCAGCAGTTGCATTGACGCAAATCTGGCTGAAAGTTGCCAACACGCTCGACACTTTTAAATTACCAACTTAATTAGAAAACATGAAAGAAGTTCAAATTTTCCCTTGCTCAACCACTGCAAGTAATTTACATAAATAACTTGGGAGTTCAAGTTGAAGTTTTACAAATCGTCGCTGTCATAAGGCTGCTTAAATGGCATTTAAACGCTTCAGTTCAGCTTAAATAAGCTAATCCAGACCAAATAGGGCTGTAAACTTCTTCGATGCAAATGGCCATTGACTTAGATATCAGATTTAAGTAAACGTTTCCAACTTCTAACTTAACTGGGAAGCGTGTACTTGTAAGACCTTATTCTCCTTTTTGACTAGTTGCCAGTGGTTGCTAACAAGTAACAGCCGTAAGTTAGCACAACGCTTAGCTACTCAACACTGTTGGCGATCTTTTGGTTCCAACTCACATATTATTTCACATGCTCGCATCACACTTACAGGTATCGTGTCTTCTGATTCATTCATGACTTTACTATAGATTCTATATAGATTTTTAGATAGACGCGTTCACGCATACGGACGGACGGGCAGACGTACAGACCGAAACAAGTAAGAAGGCTCTAGTCGAGACGGCTCGACTACGAGATACCCTGAACCCTGCAAAAAAAAGTGATACTCTTCTTCTTTACGCACTTATAAGCGCGCGCTCTGCTAACTGCGCAGTTGCTGCCGTGGCTTGGGGGCTGAACTTTGGACGCTTTTAACTCCATTTCTAGATAGACGATCTTCATGAAATTTTCAGAGTAGATTAAGAGTATCTAAATCTATCTATGTGCCAAATTGCAAGTCTCTAGTATTTGAAATGCGTTTTTTCTTTAAATTGGGGGCGGAGGGGGCGTAGCATCTAAAATCTAAAAAAATGTGTATCCATAATATCTATCTAAATATATAAAGTTGAAGTCTCTAACTGAAACGGTGTAGAAGTTATACCCTAAAAACATAAAAAATGGAAACGAATTTTCGATTTTTTATCGATAATTTGGAAATGGGATGAGTTATCGAAAAAACAAAATAAACATTGCGTAGCTTGCATACGAGTGTTCATGTGAAATTTCAGCTCTCTAGCTTTTGTAGTTTCCGAAATCTCGACGTTCATACAGACGGACAGACGGACGGACGGACGGACAGACGGACAGGGCTCAATCAACTTATTTTTTTATGCTGATCAAGAATATATATACTTTATGGGGTCTGCGACGTCTCCTTCTGCCTGTTACATACATTTTCACAAAACCATTATACCCTGAATTCCCATTTTCAATGGGTTCAGGGTATAAAAAGGACAGACCTAAATCGACTCAGTTCGTCGCCCTGTTCAAGAATATATTTATATACTTTATGGTCGGCCACGCCTCATTCTGCCTGTTAAATACATGCATTTTCAATGGGTTTAAAATATTTGCTCAAGTGAAGCATACTTAATGCATTTATAAATATTCTGGCATCACAACGAAAATGTTTATTAACTTGTCGCCTGTGCTTGGGCATTCAACTATTTTAAGCTCAAACGCTTGGCCTTTTGATGCGCAGCAAATTGACCCTTTGGACCTTGTTTGTAAGTGTATGTGTGTGAGAGAGTTTAACTATATGTATGTATGCGGGAATTCGTTCTGGGTTGATGAACATTGCGGCTGCTCAACTTGTCGCTTCTTTTTGCAGTAGCTTTATCAACAAACGCCACGCCCAGCCCGTTTAAGTCAACCAGCCGAAAAGTGAATATTAATGCAGTGTATCCTAAAGTGGTTTTGATATTGAAATTAGTTTCTTCCTGTGTGTATGTTAAAGTGTGTCATTCCTTAGAAAAGGCGTGTCTGTGTAGGGCATCCTAATGAAAACCTTCAAGTCCTGTCCTACAGCATATTTGCATAACCGATTTGTGAGTGTCAATGGCAAATATTTGAGTAAAAACGACATAATTGTTATTTGATGAATGTATTTAACACAGAAAAGGGTTGATCTACCAACTGTAACCTTAGTTACGGATGCAGATACTTCCCCTATCAGCATGTCTAAGTTTTCTCTATTGAATATACTGTCAGAGATATTGAAGTTCAGCTCATCAACAACATGACCGTTGGGCACTTTCAATAAACATAACAAACGCCAACAATGCGTAGAAACAACCCCCCTAGAGAAAATTGGGTGCACACTTTAAATTTCATGCTTAAGTCTGCTTTTACGAATGACTATACGATATTAGTTTGCTTTGTAATTTCATGGGGATGACAAAAATTCTAACTTCATCTATACAAATGTCCTGCAGGAGACCACGACCACAATATATACATATAGCTGCAGGACAACAATGGGCGATAGTCGGAAAAAAAATTCATCGAATGTGCATAAATTTCAATTTGGATGCTAACAGGATTTGCATTTGCAACCAGTTAATGATCAAATGCCAGCAAGGCATATCAATAGGTGTAGACAGAATAGGTGTACGCCTGCGGCTTTAACATATTGCTATTGATGCCTGCTTTTGCCTTTGGTTATATAACTTTAACGTTAGACATACGATACTGTTTCCTTCTCTATAATTTCTTTTCTTTCTGGCCCGTTGGCGTCCATTAGCGTCCCAAATGCTGCCACGCCTACGCAGTGTTGAGTAATTCGATTAGATTACTTCTACTGCTGCGTGTTACCTGTCATACGCTGAGTTTAGATCCTGTTTATAAATTTTCGTGGTTGTTCCTCGCATACAATCGCCTGTCATGCGTGATTGATGGCTGCTTGTTAATATGTTACCGTCTCTCTTTTGGCTTCGATTGTTTACTTTATTTTTTTTAAACTCATGCCAAAAGTTTGCCATTTTTTTTTTTAATTTACTTTTTGACTAAGGCGACTAAAACGCTTGGGATTCGCCAAAAATATCAACTAAATTAAAAGTACAATTAAACTAAAAGTAATTTGAATAGTTATAAGTCATCCTGTGTACAACAGAAGGTTAGGATCTAAATTCGTATAAAAATCGAGTTGTATTACATACGCTGTTCTTATTTCCCCGTCCCATAGAGCACACTGCAACCAATGGAAAATAATAAAAATTTATGACTCCAATAATCTGGCCTCTCGAGGTAATACGCAACCCAATGGCAGCTGCTATCAAACTGACGATTTCCGTCATGATATTAAATATTTTTGACCGAGCAGCAACAAAAATTTTACACACGACATATAAGCAATATTTAGTAGCGGAGGCAACGGCTTTGAATAACATTCTCGGTCGGGAGCCACTTTTAAGCTGATTGAAATGCTTGGAGATAGGCGCGAACAAGCCAAAAAATTATTATCACAAAATCGATAAAGTTGTACAGTAAAGCAAATGGACAAGCGACAGCAGCCATACACAAAACAAGTAAGAAGGCTCTAGTCGAGACGGCTCGACTACGAGATACCCTGAACCCTGCAAAAAAAGTGATACTCTTCTTCTTTGCGCACTTAGAGGCGCGCGCTCTGCTAACTGCGCAGTTGCTGCCGTGGCTTGGGGGTGGGTTGGGCTGAACTTTGGACGCTTATAACTCCATTTCTAGATGGACGATCTTCATGAAATTTTCAGAGTATTTGAAATGCGTTTTTTCCAAATTGTGGGCGAAGGGGGCGTGGCATCCAAAATCTGAAAACTACAATCTGCGTATCCATAATATCTATCTAAATATATAAAGTTGAAGTCTCTAGCTAAAACGATGTAGTAGTTATACCCAAAAAACCTAAAAAATGGAAACGAATTTCCTTTTTTTACGATAATTTGGAAATGGGACGAGTTATCGAAAAAACAAAATAAACTCGTATTGCGTAGGTAACATACGAGTGTTCATGTGAAATTTCAGCTCTCTAGCTTTTGTAGTTTCCGAAATCTCGACGTTCATACGGACGGACGGACGGACGGACAGACGGACAGGGCTCAATCAACTTATTTTTTTATGCTGATCAAGAATATATATACTTTATAGGGTCTGCGACGTCTCCTTCTTCCTGTTACATACATTTCACAAAACCATTATACCCTGAATTCCCATTTTCAATGGGTTCAGGGTATACAAAATAAGTATATCGAGAGATGATGAGAAATTTGCTAGGTTTTGCAATTACCCTTGATTATCTAGACGGTCCGATCTGTGGTTATACTATCAGTGAATCTAATTTACTTGGCTAAAAAGACAGAAAAAGAAACAAAATAACAATGCCTTTCCCATTGGCCCAGTGCCAGGACGAGGCGTAAGTAGTTCTAGTTTTGCATGGCCATTTATCTGCTCGAATGAGTGCGATTCTATATGTGTCTGTATATGTTTGTATGTGTTAAGCATCATAATGAGAGCTTTACACGCCATGTGCCCGCAGAGATACAACTTGCTTGCCTGTGTCGAGCACATAAATTTCAGGGACGAGCTTTACACAGCTGATGGAACGTACGTTGGTGCCATGCGGTGACTGGAGTTACGCGTGAGAATCAACATAGACAAAAAAAAAAAAAAAAATAACAGATGCACACACAGAAAGAAAACAACGAGCCAAGCGCGTGAAATAAATTGACGGCCCGCGGGTATGCAACGTTTTTTGCTACGGTAAGTTTGACCTACATGTGAATTGTTGTGGGGCGGCACGTGGGCGTAGGCCTGCGTTTTGGTAGTGGCCCCATAACAGAAAACAGTTCCTTCTTAACCAGCCTTTCTGAATATTGAGTCAAATGACGAGTCATTGGCAGACTTTAAATTAGGAACATTGTTGACTCGTGTTTGACTTTCTTTACATCCTCAACTTACATAACTTGGTAATCATATCTTTGTGTCCTAGCTAAATAATGACTTTTTCATAGCTCTTCGTCTTATCAAATCAGATCGACTTCTGAGACCTAAAATAGTTTTCTTCACAATGGTTATTAGTCATTATTCATATCTGTACGTCAAGTAACGTTAAGTAACGTAGACATACCAGAATTAAACAATACATAATAGGCTACCAACCTTTTCTTTAGATAAGAATTTTAGCAACTTTAATAAATTAAAGTTAAATGATTTAATTGTTTAAAAAAAAAAAAAAAAAAAAAAAAAAAAAAAAATTATCAAAAGGGTGTAGCTGACCAGATCCACAATAGAGAGGCAAGAAATTTCTAAACATTTCTTTCAAATCCCCAACAACGAGGCAAAAAACTGCTTTATTTGCGACGGCAGTCAAAAAATAATGTGACTACCTTTTCACTGGGCGAGAGACTTTGGGAGTGCGAGAGGTGTGTCCATTGTAGAAAGAATTTGGGTCTATCGTCTGGCTCCAGTAGCCGTTTCACCCAAGCCGGCTGGCATTACCCGAAGCAATAAATGTTCAAAATCAATTGAAGAGTTTTGCCAAGGCCTCACACCTCGCCTCTTTGCTATATAAATCGAATGCACGAATAAGTAGATGTCTGGCCTGCTTAAGGCACCGATTTGCTATGCGCAAAAAAGTCTTAAAATCGATAAGAGATAAATAGAAAAGAGAAAATAAGAAAAAATGGGCAAAAGAAAATGTCAACTAATTTTGAATGTTGAGCAACTTCAGACGAGATGACTAGTAAGAAGAACACGAGCAGTCAGCGTTATAGTCGGACCCGTTGCTCATACGCAGCGTAGGACCCGCAGCAATGCGGCGTGTCCCACATACGGCCAGCTACAAATCGAGCAGTTGAGCAATAAAACGCAATTCGGTCATAAAAACGGTCAAACTTCGAAGCGAATAAGAGAGTAGTGAGAGGATGAAAGTGAGAGTGAGAGAGATATAAGGCAGAAAGCAGCAGCAGTATCGAGCAAACAACTGCCCCTTGGTCTTCGTCCTGTGCTGTTGCCGTCGTCATCGCAGTCTGCTGTCTGGCATGGCAAATTGCGAAATTTGCATATTGCCAGTAGGCTATTTCCCTGCAGCACTTTTTGGGTAACTGTAGTCCATTCCCCTCTCTTGCTCTCTGCCTGTTTTTCCTAGGCCATTAGTCATTTGGCCAGGCGAACGCTTTGGCGTGTTGCCACTTTGCAGGATGAATGACCCCGGCTCAGTAGTTGGTCTGTTTCCCTTGTCCAACTACTGCTATCACGACTTTCCGCCACAGAAATTACACACACGTCGCTGGCTAAAGACTACTTTCATAAAAGACTTCGATATTACGGTTGTAAATTCACATCGCAAATATAATTTATACTTTAAGTGTTTTATTGATATATACAAATTGAATTATAAATTTAAACAGATTAATACAAAAAAGAATTTTTATTTTAATAGAAGTTTGCATAAGAATGTATTTTCTTTTCTTTTTTGGCGAGTGACATATCAAAACATACTTCGTACCACAACGCCAGTTTCATGACCAATAAATCTTGAATATAATCCAAATTCGTTTTGAAAGTTTCTATATGAAAGCGAAAATAATAAAAACAAATTTGTGTTCCGATTAAATAGGTTGCCTTGTAAAAATACCAAAATAAATAAATAAATAAATCAAGAAGATAAATATTTTTTAATAAATTAGTATATGCTGTTGTTTTTTGATTTCACGTCTAATTGATTTTCGCATTCGAGTGCATCAAATATTCATGCGTGTTCATTTAATGACTTTTGTGTAATGCGAATTGAGCAAAGTGCTATATGAGAAATTTTATATAAATTAACATTAATTATTTACGCAAATTGAAGAGCAATTATTAACGGGCTATATTATATATACATATTTTAAATACACAAACTTGCACAGTATTAATATTACTTTTATTGAACTTTTACAGGATGTCAAGGATGAATAGCTTGAAATCTTAGCAAAGATATTAAAATATATATTAATATATGTAAGATATACATATATAGATGCCTAGATGTAATAAGCTCGTTTTTCTTAATATAGATATATGTACGAATGTTGGTACATTAATTTCCCTAAACCATTTTATAAGCTTTTTAAACACATTCAGTCTTTGAATATGACACGTTCAATGAATGAAAGAAACTTGTCTTTAGTTTTGACGTAGCTGTAGTGAAATTCTTGTCTAATAACCAACATAGCAAATGTTGAAGGCTAAGATCTATGTCATGAAAGTATTTTTTTACTCAAAAAAAAAAGCTAATACCAAGCAGCAAATATGGCAAACGTTTGCATAATTAATGAAAGAAAAATTTAAAAAAAAGTAAAAGAACTAATTTAAATTTCTTTGTTTAAAATTTTGTTGGCTTTTGCTTCATGCTTGCGCTGGGTCATATAGCAAATGCGCATATTTAAAACATTTAAAACACCAGCTTGCCATTTTTCGTAATTTCGCTCGACACCTTTTTATGTAAGGGTGAAAAAAAAAACTGTAAAATAAAGAGGCAAAAAAAAAAAATCACTCCTAGTCTTTTGCCTTTAACGCGTTGGCATTTTGGGCTGTTGCCTTTTACCCTGCAGCCAAAAAATTCACATAATGAACTGAAACGTTGGCAGGTGTGAGGGCTGAGCAAGCCCCATGCTACGCCGACATTTGGCTTAAATAATAAGAACTCAAACTCTGTTAAAAAAGTCAACTTCAGCTAGTCAAATGGCCTACAGAATTGCATGCCAGCTGGCAGTTTTGAGAAGCAAAAATAATTATTTGGCGTGAGTTGTAGGCGTTATCGGGCGACCCGGTGACCAGCGATCTATGAAGGATTGCGACCCAAAGGTGTAACTTCAACAGCAAAAACAAGAAAGAGAGAGCAAATGTTAAATAACTGAGTAGAATACGCAGTCCAAAATGCGCTTTTAATGTGTATAAGTGTATAAGACTGTTACCATCGTTTAAGAACCAACAAATCTGAGGGGAATCAAAGGTCAGGTTAATATGCAGACGAAATAGGTGCGAATCAGATAAAACTGAATTTTGGATTTCAACATAAGACTAATCAGTTATTTACTTTGGTAAATAAAAAAACTATTACTGAAAGTAGACTTCAGCTTTTAGAAAAAACATTACACAATAATTCTCTAATTACAGAAGAAAAAACTTCCAAAGCACATACCCTTTAGCTTTAAGTAATAAAATTCCGCAGTTAGCAGCTTCAGTTGGTCTACATTTATTAAAGGGTATATTCCAACTTTGAGTTTCTTTTTAGTCTTTTCTTCTAATATTTATCATTTTGAAGGCACCTTGCTGACATTCGAAGCTGCTATTGGAGTTGAAAACTACCTAAAGGCCCTGGCTGATTGGTGTTGTTGTTGAAGTTGGAACTTAAAAATAAATCCACGGAAGACCACCATCCCATATTTTACACTAAAACACTCATCAACCGTACTCCGCCTATACGAATAGACGGAGTAATATTGGACCAACCATCACAGGCAAAGTACCTTGGCATCACTCTGGACAAGCGTTTAACATTTGGTCCTCACATTAAAGCTGCGACCAGGAGATGTGGGCAACGCATGCAACAGCTGCGGTGGCTGATCAACAGATGAAGCACCATGTCACTAAGAGTGAAGACAGCAGTCTACGTCCACTGTGTGGCTCCGATTTGGCTCTATGGTGTGCAGATTTGGGGAATAGCTGCAAAAAGTAACTATAGGCGCATACAGGTCCTTCAAAACCGAGCTATGCGGCAAATTACGAACTGCACTTTGCTGACATTGTTGTCGTGGTTATAGTTGTTCTTCATGGTGATTTAACTGTGTGTTGAGCTCGTTTTGCATGTAAATTTGTTGCCTAATTTCAGGAGATTTGCGATTTATGTGCCACGAACACCCTCGGTTCTCCCTCTCTCTCTCCCTCTCGCCACCCGACTCCACGGTATAATTTATAAAATTGCTGGCATCATCAACATGTCTTACTCTATCTCACTCTCTCTCTCTCCTCTTTATCTCACTCTCTCTCTCTCTCCTCTCTCTTTCTCTCTCTCTATCTCTCTCCCTCTCTCCCTCTCTCTAAATTAAATGCATTTGAAATAAATTATTACACATACGTCGCGTTCTCAGCAGCTGCTAATGAAGCTGCTTTAAGTGCCCGCCTGTAACTGAGACGCAGACCCACACGTAGGCATAGTAAAAAACGGGCTACAAACTTTACCCATCTGACGCTAAAAAGGAAGCTAAGGGAAAAATGTGTTTGAAACGATTTTGAACTCGGCTTGACTTGATTAAAATTTCATCAACTAAAAGTTGCGGCATATTTTAAAGCAAGAGTGTGAGAAATCTGCGGTATCGCTGGTGTTCAGTTGTTCACACTCTCATACACACTCAGACTCACTTGTGCTTTGGCATACATAAAACGGTTTTTTTGCTTCTCCTGTCCTGCTTGCTTTTCATCTGTCGGTCTTTCCACACTGTTCTCTGCTCTTTTTTGTGGTGCTGGCTTTATGCGCTTGAACGCTTCGTTTGTTTGCCAACTGCCTGGTGACTGTTCAAGCAGCTACCAGTGACTGTGTCGGTGTGTGCTTGAGTATGTGAGTGCATGTGTGAGTGGCTGTTAAATTGCTTGTTTATGTTTGCAACGTAAGTTTCAAACGCGGCGACCGCAATCACTTGAAAATGCTCAAATGATTTTGATTTGTTTTAATTTGGATGACAAACAGAAAGAGCCCATTTTCTGATGTTGATTTTATTACGTACATATTGTTTAGTGTAAAATGAGCAAGATTATTAATTATTCAATTATATATTATTTAACCTGTCACGTACACTGTCGCTTGACACTTGGCCAAGAATCTTAACTTCATACCTTATATACATGACTTAAAATGCCAACATCAGCGTTAATTTAACCCAAACACAACTGAAATCCGCTCTTCAGCTCGTTGCTGCTCAGCTGCTAATCCACTTCAACCAGCGATTCATACCCAAAGGCATGTCAAGCATTTAATTACTGGCCATCACAGGAGCTTAAAAATGCTGCCAACTTCCCCTGCTATCGTTGTCCTAGCATGTTAAAATAATACAAGCTAGCGAAAAGATGCGGCATATTCATCATTTTTTGCTCTTTTTCTGTTGGAAAATGTTTGCATTAAAATGTCATATACAAATATATATATCTGCAAATATTGTGCGCAGACACGAAAAACTGGACGCCAAATAAAGAAAGAAAATTAAAGGAACGAATGAAAAAAGGTATCTATTTGTTAAAGCACTCAGCGTGCAGCGGCCAGAACATTTGTTTTCAGCTTTGACTCGCCATATCGTCGAGAGAGTCGTTAAATTGTTTTCATTATCCCTGCCTTGGCCAGAACGCTCTGTGGGCTGTGGTAAGAGCAGATACTAAGAAAGGGAGAGCTTTAGTCCGCTTCAGGGATTGCCTGGCAATTAAAACCGCAATGCAAATGAGCTGTGTTTAATGCGTTTGCCTGTGCTTGTGCCTATATATAGGTATGAATGCGAATATGTGTGTGTGCGCGCTTATGCACTGTCCTAATAGTGTGCTTTGGTCGCGCACAAGAGTTTTAATTGCGACATAGCAGCTCTACGCTTACTCTATCTTCCCATCCCTACTCTTATGCGTTTGAGTCTTCCCTTGATTTCATTCATATTTCTGCGCACAGTGCGTATCCAGCCCATCAAATGCGATGTCAAAGCGAAATTTGGCATGCCCTATGCACACACACATGCGTGTATGTATCGGCTTGATGTGCTCTGCCGTGTTTCCGTTTCATTTGTAATTAATTAAATTACTTCCGCTTAAAGTGCGCTACCAACATGCCGCTGTGGTCCATGCTGAGACAGTGGCTACCCAATCACAAATCCAATTCGCAGTCCGGGCCACCGATTTCTCAATTACGATGCTGCAGACAACCGCTCTTTTTCAAGCTTACACACTCCGTCTCTACTTCACTCCCTCTTACTCTCTCTTATGCTGTGTCTGTTTTCCACAATGTTCACTGCGAAGTAATTAAGAAGACATTTCACTCGGGCATCCTTTAATCTGTGCGTTTTATTTGCTTCCTTTGCCAGAACTTGTTTATTTCGTCGAACGAATGCACCCGATTTCAGTGTTCTTCTGGTCCTGAAGCTGTGATGGGTTTCTGCCTTGGTTTCATCTGACTCCTGCTGATGCTTCTTTAAGCGGTGGTATTGGCTTTGCTGGTTGTTATTTCTTACACAACCGCACGCTTGATTAGTCGCCTAATGAAGTGTTGATTATGGGAGTCTAAGGATTACTACAGGCACAGGCAGACACACACACACACAAATGCATATGGAAATACCAAATCATAGCTACACTCTAAAGCCACTTTTAATTAAATTTTAATGCATCGTACTATATTTGTATATACCGCGTTATTTTCCAGCTACGAGCTACGGACCACTGATTGTTCAATGAAAAGTTTGGTTGCCTGTGATCCAACGTGAGTATAAATGCATATTTGTGATTCACTTTCATTAGCTCAACCACCCAAAAAAATATGCCAAACGAAAAAACTGTGCATGGGCTTAAATATTTTTTGCAGACGCAAAAGTTAGCAATAGATAAAAACCTAAACAAAATATGTGAATATAACTTAAAAACAACAACACTAAACGCTTTCTACCTCTTTATATTTACATGAATATTTTCGGACTGCAATACAATTAAAACGCAACCAAAATCGGCTAAATAAAAAAAAAAAAATACAAATGGATTCAAAAAATTGACAATTAATTGGTATAAATTTGCAACTGTGAAATTGGCCAACAAACAACTATAACAACAAATACATGTATTACAAATACTGTTTCGATTTAAACAACCTTCCACAACATCATATTAACAACAACAAACAACAACAAACAATAACAAACATTATCATCACCATCATCATCATCATGCAAATATCCTGCTATTTATGTGCTTTACATTTTGTGACGTCATATTGATGCGATCCCTTACCAATCTGGACCCCTCTAATCCTCCTGCCCATTCTACAACGTTGTCCCCCGTATTTATGTGAATTTTTTCGGCTTGTCTCAAACCAAAAACATTTTCATATGCGTTTTTATTTTCGCTTTCTATCTCGCGTGGTTCTCCCCCAATTTCACATTTCGTTTATACTTCACGCTTTTGATTTCACTTTCCTATTTCATGTTTTCTTATTATTCATTATTATTATTTTTATTTTATTTTTTTCATTCGTTGCCAATTTCCGTTTGAATTAATTCAGTGCTTAAATCTGCGTCGCTGTTCGAGCACTCGTCCTATCCCGTTCTGCACGTCCTTTTGGTCTGCTATTAGGCTGAAGTAGCGCGCGACCCCTGTGGCTAGTAGAGAATTTAATAAAGGCCGCAACTGCTCCACACTGTGCATCGCCCTCCGCTTCCGCATCCTGGTGCGTCTGGCTGAGTGTTAGTGCCGGCGCGAATCACACGCAGTGCGACAAAAGCCGCCCGCAGTGTTTTTATATGCGCGCACATAATTCAAAAACACTGCAAAAGTTAATGCCCAAAAGCGACGACACAAAATGATAACCAACAATAATTTGGATTATGAGAAGAGCTGTCTGCCTATGGTAGCACGACCAACAGCAGGCACAACAAGCTCAGCGGCAACAATTGCCAACGGCAGCAGCAACAGCAATGGCAGCGCCAGCAGCAGCAACAATTCATCGCCAACCGCCGACAATCACAACAACACCCACTCAAATTCCGATTCAGTATCGAACTCGATTTCGAATTCGAACCCGAACTCGTATGGTAACTCGTACTTTAACCGCTTTGATAACCGCATTGCTGCCAATTTAGCCGCAGTTATTACTGGCGCTCGATTTCGTTCATCCTCCTGTAACAGTCGGCAGCAACAAGCGCAGCCGCCACCGGTACACCATACGGCCCGTACTTCGTACCACTATCTGAGTGCCTCGCGTGGCAGAACCACATTGAACAGCGGTACGCCCACATCCCCTGCTAGCCTGGGCCGACTGCGACCATTACAACTATTCAGCCAAGCAAATCTTAAGTGAGTAAAACATTCTGAGAGCCCAAGCCCTATCCTAAAGCTTTATCACGCTCATCACAACACAATGTTATTTTCAACATCTCACACCTTCAACTCACATTATTTAATTAGCATCGTAGTAGATAAAATAATATGTATCTCTTTAATAGCTGCAATGATAACGATAAGGTGGCACAAGCCCCGAGCTCAGATGAGGATAACTCACCCACCGAACTCAATAGCTGCAAGCGGCTAACGGACAAACCACCACTGGTATGTAAAGTTCATTAGATAGTGAATAAAAATATCATCAAGTTACACTCTAATTACCTCCAATCGGGTCACAAATCAACTGAAACTTTAATCGAGCATATCTCATTGGTTTATAGTCATTTATACAGGTTTTAAGGTTTGCAAACATATATGGGATGAAAGAAATCGTCTCAATTATAAGTACTCGATTGTAAGACTCACAGAAAAAGACATCTTTATATATTATATAAAGAGTGATATATCTTTGTATATTTTATTTACTTACAAATAAGTTTCTGAATCTGAAATCCTCTTTACTTTTATAACTAGTGGGTATCTTCTAAAAGTCTTTTCTCTAAAGTGTATTTTATATGTGATTCTTTTAATTTTGTTCCTTTTTTCTACCATCGCGTTCTAAGTTTTGATACCCTGAAGCCCTTAAAAATGGGAATGCAGGGTATAATGGTTTTGTGAAAATGTATGTAACAGGCAGAAGGAGAAGTCCCAGACCCTATAAAGTATATATATTCTTGATCAGCAGAAAAAATAAGATGATTGAGCCCTGTCCGTCTGTCCGTCAGTCCGTCCGTTCGTGTACAAAAGCTAGAGAGCTGAAATTGAACATGAACACCCGTATGTTAGTTACGCAGTACGAGCTTATTTTGTTTTTTCGATAACTCATCCCATTTCCAAAATATTGATATCAGTTTTTTTTTTTGCAAGGTTCAGGGTATCTCGTAATCGAGCCGTCTCGACTAGAGCCTTCTTACTTGTTTGATCGAAGTACTTTAGCCTTAACCACCTTACCACTCATGCAATCGACCTACCAAGCCTGCCGCCCTAAATCATTACATATTTTATATGTTTGCTTTTTGACTTTGATAAGGGTGCCTTAACCTTCGCCAACTGTGTCCATTTATTGTTTTTGTTTTTCATACGCAATTTCGTTGACAAATATTTTGAAAATTTGTGAATTTTGCCTAGAGTTTTTATTCACGGATTATTCAGCTGCATTTGTTGCCTTCTATGAATTATTGGCAGAAATAAAAAGAAATAAATAAAAGATATAAAGGACATCAAAAGCTTTATTCTTAGTGCAACAAAACCTTTTGGATAGAAGACTCTCTGCCTCTTAGTGTAACTTGTCACAAGTTTTCTGGGCAAGGAAAAAACAACAAAATTTGCGGGACACATTTTTCCAGCTGTCTTACAATTTGTATACACTGACAGAAGACGTAGTGTACCTTAACTTCTATGTACTATATTTAGGAAGGATATTCAAGCTATAAAGTGGGTTATGTGTAGTAGATCAGATTAAGTATAGAAGGTACCGAAGACAAAGCTAAAGTATACTTATTTACAAAGATCATGCAACAACACTTGGATTCCAACTTGTCTCTATGATACGATGATTTAAGATCGGGTATTCCTTGGCCATTGACAGAGACATAAGTGAGATAGAGTGAGTTGAACTTTGACATGCTCCACATGTCTTATGTTTATCAAATGTTTTGTCATTTCATGGCTTCTTTCGTCACGTGTTTGCCGACCCTTGAATATGGGAAGCAAAAAAACTTTGCATTAGACAAGTTTGGCTCAGTCGGTTGCCGACTGCACCGCCAAGTTCGACTTTGAGTGGAGTTGAGGCACGTTGTTTTCATAAATTTGGCGCCTTAAATATTCATACCATACGACAGGCACCACACACATATCGCCGTGGCTATAGTGAGGCAGCTGTGCACAGTCGAGCATAGTCTATGCGATAAGTACGTGCGAGTTTATTCATATGAGAGAGACTCTTAGACTCATCTACATCGTCTGCTCCCATGTGCTGTGTGCACGCGGCGTATGTGGAATGTGTTTGTCTTATTTATGGCCTGATTGCTACGCATTATGATGATTACATTTCGAGCTAATGGCCCTTAAATGGAGCAAAAGTGCAGCATAGCACGAGTTTCAACAGCACCAAACTCAGTTCCAAGGCCATATCACACTTTCAACCAGCAAAAAAAAAACAGAAACAATCAAATTTGACAGCGGACCCAAATCAAAAGCGAAAACCAATCTAATGGCAAGTCATAAATATTGTCAGCATTCCTCCCCGAAAGAAAAAGAGAAATGCAAAACACATGCGTTAAAGATATAACAAAAATAAATAAATACATAAACTAAAGAGACCCACATATGTATGTTTGAGTACAACAGAAAAAGAGAGAGAAGGTTCAGAATTTTAATTCACTTTGGCATTTCGCATATTCGTTTCTTTTTGCCCTGCAAGTGTAAAATGTATGTATTGTTTGAAGTGAAGGTTAAACTATGTAATAAAGATTATGTTGGGTGTATCTTTCGTATTTAATTCAGAAAATGTCACATTTAAACAATTGCGTAAAATTATGTCAATATTCTGTCATTTTACCCTTTTCATATTCAACGGACTTTGCACTCATTTTATAATCATAATCGAGCAGCTTACTAGCTGCATAGATTCTCACTTGACATTTAAAGTAAATTGAACATTTAAATTTTACTTTTCCCACATACTTTTTGTTGGGAAAATATTTTTACGACTTACTTTTACAGAGTATAACACAGTCGTTAGTGGGGCGCCGGTTGTTTTATCAATAAATCAATTTCTATTATAAACATAACACGCATACGCCACATGGCGACCACCTATACTATATTGCTATTGCTTTTCGACCCCGCTGTACCCTATTCACCGTTCCTTTTTTTTTTTTTTAACAATATGACTGCCTTCCACTGCTGGGTCTACTATCAATAACATAATTTTGTGGCAGGGAGCGGCTGCAGCGCGATAAGCAAATTAATTTTTGCAGCCCACACTCATACACACACTCATCCGGGGGAGTGCCTGGCAGCGACCCTAATTGTGCCCGATGGCAAACTTGGCGTCCTCGTCGTCTGCTTGGCTGCCTGATTCAATTTCAGATAAGCAAAATAAAGCAGCAGACAAGTTGCACATGCAATCCGGCCTGCCAAGCCAAACCAATCGCGGAGAGAAGGCAGCAAAGACAAATGGACTATGGCACATTGTGCACTTCACCCGCATACCAGGATACACAGCTTCTGTCTGTATTTGCCGGAAATGATGCACTGTCTGTCGCCTGATTCTTGTTGCTCTCTGCTGCTGGTGCTGCTGTTAGCGTTGATGCATTGATGCTGTTGGCTCACTACATCTAAATGTTTGTTTAGCAACTGCTCCACACTCAAAGCTGAGAGTCGAATATATCGTTTGAAGTCCTCTATTTCACTGTCTCACATTGAGCGACAGTTAGTAGAACCGCATGTGGCCGGTATATGTCACGCCCACTTGTATATAATACGTTTGTCATAAATAATATTTTGCGGACACTCCCATCACAGGCCACACAACACGGCCCCTCAATCTGTTGCCTGATTTAAGTGTCTCTCTCTCCCTCTCTCTTTCTCTCTCTTTTACTCCTTGCTCTTCCTCATCCGTTACAGTTTATTAAATTTACATAAATGTTTTGGGTTGCGGCATCACCACGTGCTACCTATTGGGGCAGCTCTCAGTGCCTGGCAACAACTGATGCCGAATGTCCCAACCCTGCCAGTTCATTAATCCAACAGCATTTCAATTAGTCTGGCGCATATTTTCTTTATGGCCAACAAATGGAAAATAGTAAAGGAAAGTCAAATCAAATTCCCATTTCTAGCAGCAACATTGCACTTCGTATTTGAAATATAAATAATATATATAATATATATAAATATAAAAATGCACAATCATAAAAATGGAATCTGCTATATTGTTATCTATTGTTTTTCCAATTAACAAATTTACTTGATCATGAGAAACTAATAAATAATTTGTATATAAGAATGGTACTTAGAACATAACAAATAAATGCTGCATGTATGTTTTTACGACCACAAGATTATAAAGAAAATAAGTAAGAAGGCTGAAGTCGAGACGGCTCGACTAAAAGATTCCCTGAACCCTGCAAAGAAGCTAACACTCTTCTGCTTTACGAACCTATAAGCGCGCAGTTGCTGCCGTGACTTGGGGTTAGGCTGGGCTGAACTTTGGACGCTTATTCCTATAAAAAGTCAACTTTTCAAGTCTGGACATTGTTAAAAAATCAAGTCGAGACAGGTCAGTTTAATTTTTCATAGAAGACGAGTGAGGTTTGGTTCTAATTTAAATAAAT
This sequence comes from Drosophila borborema, assembly GCA_030914335.1. Classification (NCBI taxonomy): domain Eukaryota; kingdom Metazoa; phylum Arthropoda; class Insecta; order Diptera; family Drosophilidae; genus Drosophila; species Drosophila borborema. Next base: position 107,555 of record JAUESP010000310.1, on the reverse strand, counting down.
GTGTTATTAAAGTACTAAATCTGACTGTACCGCTTCTTCACTTGATAAACCGAATAAATATATTGTTATTGTTAAAAAAAAATTTATCAATAATTTAGTTTTTTTTTTTTTATTATTATCTGTTTATTTTTAAACCATACGGGACTTTACAATTATCCCTTTGTGAGCTTTGTCTTCAAAAATTTTGCCCTTATGGGCTCGCCGGCTAACTTTAAGTTTAGCATCATAGCATCATAGCATGCATAGCTCATAGCACTCGCGAAAGCAGATGTATGTATTCTTGTAATACAGTATAAATTGCATAAAAATGAGCTTCTTACAAATGAAATCAGTGCGCAATGTACTGTGAAATATGCAGAGAATATTTGCTTAAGCAGCCTAAAATTATGCAAAGCTCTCACCTGTTAAATTATTCAGCAAGAAGCAAACAATTTCCGTCATGTACTGAGGCAGGTAGTCCGGTAAGCGTGGAGAGAAACCAACGAATAAAAACTACACAAACGCCACCCCTGTTTCATTGTCAATGTCGCCTTAAATTATGCCACACACATACAAAAACACGAACAAATGTAGTCTACTTTCAGGAGCAACATTGTATACAGCCAAGCAGACTTTTCAAAGCCACTGACCCTAAAAATATAAGAAATTAAAAATAGAAAAAAGTGGAAAAAGGGATAAGGCCTGAATACCGCAGCGTAAATACTCTTACAGACATGTAGGAACATATTACAAAGTAATTACTTTCAAAATATATATTAGTAAAATTTTCTATTGCTTTCATATCATATATTCGTTGCTATTATATGAAACATTTCCACTCATTTATTTATTATTTCATACCCTGAACCCATTGAAAATGGGAATTCAGGATATAATGGTTTTGTGGAAATGTATGTAACAGGCAGAAGGAGACGTCGCAGACCCCATAAAGTATATATATTCTTGATCAGCATAAAAAAATAAGTTGATCTAGCCCTGTCCGTCTGTCCGCCCGTCTGTCCGTCCGTCCGTCCGTCCGTCTGTCTGTATGTCCGTCTGTATGAACGTCGAGATTTCGGAAACTACAAAAGCTAGAGAGCTGAAATTTCACATGAACACGCGTATGTTAGCTACGAGTTTATTTTGTTTTTTCGATAACTCATCCCATTTCCAAATTATCGATAAAAAATCGAAAAATCGTTTTCATTTTTAAGGTTTTTGGGTATAACTTCTACACTGTTTTAGCTAGAGACTTCAACTTTATATATTTAGATAGATATTATGGATACGCAGATTTTGCAGTTTTCAGATTTAGGATGCCACGCCCCCTTCGCCCCCAATTAAAAAAAAAAACGCATTTAAAATATAAGAGAAATTTTGCAAATAGATAAATTTAGATACTCTTGATCTACTCTGAAAATTGCATGAAGATCGTCCATCTAGAAATGGAGTTATAAACGTCCAGAATTCAGCTCAACCCACCCCTGAGCCACGCCAGCAACTGCGCAGTTAGCAGAGCGCGCGCTTATATGTGCGTAAAGAAGAAGAGTATCACATTTTTTGCAGGGTTCAGGGTATCTCGTAGTCGAGCCGTCTTGACTAGAGCCTTCTTTCTTGTTTTTGTTTTCTTTATTATTATTTAGTGTGGAAACGGTACAATCAAATTTAGTACTTTAACAACACATTTATGTATATTAGATTATAACCAAACCTCACTCAAAATTATGGGGGCTTAGAATATATTAGTATATATATTATAAATATATTATATTATTTGTATTAATATTATTAGTATATATTTACTATATGCCCATTGTTTTGGCAAAGCCTTGCCGTTTAAGCCGTCTTAGGGGTCTGGCAGGAGTTAGACCTCTTGCTAGTAGGCTTCGATGTCGTAGCAATCTTTCTGCGATCTGCTTGTATGTCTGTTAATCTGTTCTTCGACGGTAGGCAACTTGAGGTCTCTGTGCAGTGTTGAGCCGCGTATGTACCAGGGAGAGTTTGTTATCTGCCTGCACCTTTTTGTAATTTGATTTTGCAGCGATCCCCCAGATTTGCACTCCATAGAGCCATATCGGGAGGATACACTGCACATAGACAGCTCTTTTGCATCTCAGCGGTAAGGTGCTCTTTCTCATTTATTACGTTCACACCGTTTACCATAGTCAAAGTTCCGTTTATACTATAGACAAACATGATCTAAACATGCACGCACAAGTGCAGCTGAAATATCGCTGCCAGTTTTCAGTTTCCTTTATACCCCCGCAGTTGCTCTCTCTATTTTTGTCTGTTTCCCTCTCTTCATTTTTTCTCGTATCTCTTTTTTCTAGCTGGTAGTCCTGCGGCACATTTCCGCTTAGCACGCTACTTCCGCATCCGCCATACTCGTTGCTTGGCTACTTTTTAAGCATCCTGCAACTGCGACTGCAAACGCGCCTCCTTTTTGCAGCTGTCTCTGAATTTATGCGACAGCCTTTTATAGCCCAGCCCTTTTCCTTTGGCAACAACTTTACTCTGACTAGTAATTCTTAGTCCAAGCATCCGCTTCCTGTTTAAGTGCAGGCGCAGAAAAGTTTTTCTGCCAAGCTTTTTGTCTAGTTGTGGTTTTGGTAATAAATTCTTCTCGGCTCTTCATTTTTCTTCTTTTTTTTCTTCTTGTCTGCGGCACACCCACGCGCGCCTTCTTGTGTAGCTTACAAGGTGCTTAAATTGTAGTTACTTTTCCTGTCACTTGAATACGCAACTCCTTTAAGGTTCTTCTCAACCACAGGTTAAGCGCTTGACCATGGGCTTGTTGCGCCACAACGAGGAGTCACGCCCACTAGTGGCAAACATATCGCCTCTGAGTGCAGCTGCGTTGAAATGTAACGATGCCGGCCAGCCCATCTACTCGAATGGTTACATTAATGAGGACTCGTATATCGACAGTAAATTCGGCGACTCCTGCCGTCAATCTCTAACAGCTATACCCATGCTTGAAAATGTGAATCTCAATAATGACAACAGCGAATTCAATCTGAAGAAGCGATATCTACGTGAAACTAGCAGCGGTAAGATGGAGAGATATTGAGAGATAAGAACAGAATCTGCTCTGACCTATACCTAGTAAATGTTCTTCAATATTCTTCCCACAGCTAACTCCAGTCCCAAGATCTTTGCCAATCGCCTGCGTTTCAATAATGCTTCAGCTGCAGTCACTGCCGCTGCTGCAGCTGCCAGTTTGACAGAAACTCAGCGTTGCAACAGCTTGGCCAACACACACACAAATGGAGATGACGAGGAGGAAGAGTCAGATATAGAGCTTAAAGCAGCAAGCTGGTACCAGGCAGGCATCTCTCGTAACATCGCAGTCGAGGTGCTGCAGAACAAGAGTCCAGGCGCATTCCTTGTACGAAAGAGCAGCACCAGGCCCGACTGTTATGCACTGACACTACGGGTACCCTCACCACCCGGACCCAAGATAGCCAACTATATAATATTGCGATCACCACGTGGATATAAGATTAGGGTAAGACGTGCAATATCTAATCAAACTTGTTGTCTAAGCCACAATATTATTAAAGGGCTTTCGCAAGGAGTTCTCTAGCTTAAAGGCTCTTATAACCCATCATTCTGTTATGCCGGAACTACTGCCCGTGCCTCTAACCGTGTCTAGACCCACAAATATATCCTCTTCTCGGCGCAATCTGGATGACTTTGATACCTACGACTCGCTACAAATGCTTCTCAAATATTTGCGTGCCAAGAATCTGGAAGCGGAGTAGTAGTTTCAAGAGACACAGAGAGGGAGAGAGTATCTCCAAGTCTAAGTTTTCAATGGAGCGTAAAAAATTCATTTCGATACCAATAAATGTGATACTCTATTAAAAAAAATATACACCCACACATATGCACTGTCATAAAGTTGACACTACATCTTACTGCAAATGAAACGCCTAGCTGATAAATGGTGAAAATAATTCTAGTTCAGTTTTTCAGTTTGAAATTATCTTTTTGGTAAAAAAAAATATAAATAAAAAAAAATGTGAATATGAAAAGTCAGGTTCTTACCTAATTTGGTTTGATTTTCTCTTATTCTTTCCCCAATTAAAATATCAATACAGTTTTACATTGCGCAAAACATGAAACACAGAGAAAAAATAATAATCAATTACAAATTGATATAAATGTATAAAAAATTATATGTTAAATGTTGTTGCTGCTTTAATTGTTAAGGATAAATAAATGTACTAAGCAAAAATTGCATTTCAAATTAAGATAAACAAACGAAACAAAAATACAACCAAACAAAAATGCCCTAAATCTGTACTTAAAGCACTTAATATAATTGAACTAAATAAAGTTATTTAATTTATATATATAAAAAAAGCTGAAATTCTTTTATTTTTAATAAAAATTAAAATCAATTTGTGATTATACAATTCTTGTGCACAGCAGCCGGGCGGCCTAATAAATTTTCACACGTTAATTATTCTGTGGCCTTCCAGATATATATTTATATTTATTTAACACCCACGTTGTGCATGTCCAAATGGAATTTATATTTTCTGCATTTGCATTTATGAATACAGAATATTTATGCAAGATATGAAATTGTTGACCATTTTAAAATTTAAAATTCATATTATAATAAGCATTAACTACATCCTATTTACTGCGTTACACACATGCAGGTATCAATGAGAATGACTATGAATATTTGTATTCCAAGTATAAAAGAAGTTATCAGCTCAATAATTACCTAGCTCGAGCTTAAGCTTGAATCGATTTAGAAGCCGTCAAATGAAAAAAAGTAGAACGCGGAAAAATCCTCGGATACACACCAACACATAAATAAACAATGTGTTGCTGCATTGACATGCGAATGAATGAAAAACGGCCTTAAATGGCGATCATGGGTAAGCCCAAAATTACACCATTGCTGTCTGAGTACAAGCAATTTAGTTGAGAACGAACGTCGATAACTCATCCCATTTCCAAATTATCGATAAAAAATAGAAAATTCGTTTCCATTTTTTATGTTTTTTTGGTATAACTTCTACATCGTTCTAGCTAGAGACTTAAACTTTATATATTTAGATAGATATTATGAATACACAGATTTTGTAATTTTTAGATTTTGGATGCCACGCCCTCTCCGCCCCCAATTTGAAAAAAACGCATTACAGATACTAGAGACTTGCAATTTGGCACATAGATACCCCTAAACTACTCTGAAAATTTCATGAAGATCGTCCATCTAGAAATGGAGTTATAAGCGTCCAAAGTTCAGCCCAACCCACCCCCAAGCCACGGCAGCAACTGCGCAGTTAGCAGAGCGCGCGCTTATAAGTGCGTAAAGAAGAAGAGTATCACTATTTTGTAGGGTTCAGGGTATCTCGTAGTCGAGCCGTCTCGACTAGAGCCTTCTTACTTGTTTCGCTTTGTCGTGCTTCGGTTTGCTGTTACACATGGCGAATGCGTTGAGTGTTTTATGACTGCGAGGAAATCGCGGCGACAGACAAGGACTTTTAAATACTTGTTATTTTAATGGATCGAAATGCTGCAAGAAGCTAAAATTGGGAGTTAAATTATGGTTAAGGATGAAAATGAATTGAATGTTTATGTAGAATGGCAATTTGTATAAATTTAATCTTTCCAACGGCTTTAATCTGTAATGAAATTAATGCCTATGACGTTGCTCTTCCGTTCAGTTCAGTTAAAACCGCAGAATGTTCCAGCATTTAATGCCCAACTTTACAATAGCATAACAAAAATCTAAAAACTTTTACCGAGCCCATTAAATAAAAGTTGAATAGTATGAGGCAACGCCACGTCTTTTGCGATTTTAAGGCGACAATTTCGAGAAGTGCTCAATTCGGAGGTTGTCATTAAAACTACAACAAAAGAGCTGCAAAGAAAAGAGCAAAAATGAATTACATGAGCGCAAAACAAAAAAAACTTCCTGTGAACATATATAAAATTGGGAAGGAACGAAGAGGAGGGCGATGGTTCCCTCCTCTTCGTTCCTTCCCAATTTTATATATGTTCACAGGAAGTTTTTTTTTTTTTTGGCAAGGATATGCTTAAGTAGCAGTAACAGTTTGGATGCAAACATTGTCTGGGGAACTGCCAAAAAAAAAAAAAAAAAACCTATCATAAAGAAAACAAGTAAGAAGACTCCAGTCGAGACGGCTCGACTACGAGATACTCTGAACCCTGCAAAAGAAACTAATTTCTTCTTCTTTACGCACGTGTAAGCGCGCTCTGCTAACTGCGAAGTTGCTGCCGCGGCTTGGGATTGGGGTGGCATATACTTTAGACGCTTGTAACTCCATTCCTATATAACGAATTTTCGATTTGTTATCGATAATTTGGAAATGGGATGAGTTATCGAAAAAAAAAAAAAAACAAAATAAACTCGTATTGCGTAGGTAACATACGAGTATTCATGTAAAATTTCAGTTCTCTAGCTTTTGTAGATTCCGAAATCTCGACGTTCATACGGACGGACAGGGCTAGATCAACTTTTCTCGTCACCCTGATCAAGAATATATATACTTTATGGGGTCTGCGACTTCTCCTTCTGCCTGTTACATCGATTTTTTCAAAACCATTATACCCTGCATTCCCATTTTCAATGGGCTCAGGGTATAATAATAAGAAGTTGAAAGTAAGAAAGTGTAATAGACTAGATAGACGTGGTCGAAGAATATAGATATTATATAACTTTAAGATCAATTATAGTCTACCTATGCATATAGAATATATAAATTTATTGTTCGTAACCTGTGTAGTAAAATCCGGTTGCTCTATATATTCACATTTTGTATAGTTCACACTTAATACTCTCTTTCGAAGCGTATGCATTAATGCACTGCATTTGCTAATACAACAACAAAACTACAAAAACAACTTCCGACAACAACTTGATGGATCCTAACGAGCGCTGGGCGTGGCAATCAACGGAGTGTGGGCGAACCCGTAAGCAAAAGCCAGTTAAAGCAACAGTAGCTGCCATCTAAGAAGCCTCACACACTTGAACACAACGTTTGCTGACATTGTAATATCGAAATAGTAACAAACACACACACTCACAACGTAGCACTCATTTTAGCTATTGTTGCAGCTGCTCTTGGCATGGCCCATTGTTGCTAATGTCGCTGTTGTTGTTTTTCCCTCGTTCTGTCGTTACTCGTATACATACATGCATACAGATCCATACATACGGTACATATGGCTGACTTTTTGTTAAATTCGTTTTTCTATTGTTCGTTGCAAAGAACTTTAGTCCACGGCTTTGTCGCATTGTCAAATGTGTTGCTATCTCTATTCAGTCAGCGTAGTATCTATCTCTTTTAGTCTCTTTGGCCATGTGCAGATTTGGCACTGCACAAAAGTTGAAAGCGAGGACATTATTGAATATGCATTGCAGTTGCTCTATTGTTGCCCACCACACACACATACATTCGCATATGAGCACACACACCAACATAAACGTGTGTGTACGCACAAGCCGGCACAAGCTTACCGCCCAATTTCGACCATTGAAATTTATATGCCGCTTAAATAGAAGTCGAAGCCACACATTAAAACCAAATTGCTAAAGAGAATAAGAGAGACGGTGTCAGCGAATTGGTAACTGTGAATGTATGTGGGTGTGTGTGCACATGTGTGTTAGCCAACATTGCTCAATTTCAAGAATAGCAAAACCGCTTCAAACTGCCAGCCACAACCATTCGCTTACTTATGTGTGGCTGGCATTTTGTTTGCCATTCAGTGTAATAAATTAACAGCTTTACCTTTGACCCTGTCTATATATGCTCTGTCCCCTATCCACTGCGCACAGCCAGCAAACCAATATAACAACTTATCAACAGCAGCAATGAAAGGCACGTACCAACTGGCTATATGTATGTGGTGAAAGACAGGCAGGTGTGCACACCTTATCGCCTGGCTTAGGCGACACGCACATTTAGCGCGAACGACAACCGAGGATTTGGCAATAGTTTCCCGTTCAACTCTCTGACTAACGAGGAGACAATAAAAATGGCCCTAACAATTGGCACATTGCGGTGGAATGTTAAAAGGATTTGCCTTTTTAAATTATGGTATCATATGGACAAAGCGCATACAACAGACACAGATATATATAGAGAGAGAGAGAGAAGAAAAACATAGAAAAGCAAGTAAAGGCTAAACCACATGCATAATAGAATAGTAAGCAAGTAAGAAAGCTCTGGTCGAAAATGCTCGACAACGAGATCTCCTGAACCATTTTTCGAACGAATAATATTCCAAGAATATACTACAGCATTTTGTAGAAGTTACAGTTTTGCTCGGCAGTGTATATCTTCGGAAATCGACGCGTTCAAACATACGGACAGACGGACAGACGCACCGACGGACATGGCTATAACAACTTTTCTCGTCAGCCTGATCAAGAATATATATACTTTATGGGGTGTGCGACGTCTCCTTCTACCTGTTACACACATTTTCACAAAACCATTATACCCTGAATTCCCATTTTCAATCGGTTCAGCGTATACAAAAAAACTTTTATAATTCATGGTAGGAGGAAGAACTTCCCGTTGGAGTTTGGTGTACGAAATATAATTGTGATTGTTTATATTAAAGATTATTTGATCAAATCATAAAGTTTCACTTGTCCCAAACTTAAACAAATATAATTTTGAAAGTCTTTTATTTTAAGTAAATGTATATTTAAAATTTCAATTCCACGACTAACCTGTCTTTGGTGTGCCTCAAGCTTTCGAAATTGAATAGACTCTGCACACGTTGAGGTCTCAGGTGTTTGAAGGCAAAAAGTTCAAACGAAAGATATATTTTATTGGCATGCCGCTTGGGAATACCAAGGTTTAAGATTGTGGACAAAAGGAAACACTGTCCACGATTCATTGCCCGCCCATTACAAGCGGAAATTAGGCGCGGCAGATCGTCCAAGCGATGCTCTAAGGCGAGCGTGCGTGAAAGCGTTTTCCCGGTGCCAGCCAAAGTCCTACTGGCCAAGCAAAGCTATTGTTTCTCTGCACGCTCTCATCTATGCTAGTCACGTTGCACGCAACGACAACTTGGGATTTGTTAAGTGGCACCGCGTTCTGATGTCCAGCATGTTCAGCAACAGCTTCTTCCCGTACTCTAACTTCCTTAGACATATGTATACGCATACTTGTATACGTACATATCTTCATTTTCAATTATTTAATAATAATATAACTATATGCCTCTGTATTACATCTTCAAGTTTCACCTAGCCGCCGAATGCGGTCACGATCTAGATTTCCTATCTTTGCCATGTAATACCTGTCACGTGTTTCGCGCATTTTGCTCGCTTCAACATTTATAGCAAACTTCCTTTTGCATGTTTTGTTGCTAATTATCATAATTTTTGTTTTATCCACACACCTTTCGCTGTTAACGTGTTTTTATTTTTAGCATGGCAATCATGCAGAGGAGGAGTTAGGGACTGGTGTGGCGAACATCACTCAGCCGTTATTGATTCGATTTGGGCGTTGTGTACCTTTGCTTTTAATGATTGAAATCGCACATTTTTAAGTAAAAAAGCGCACAGAGAAGTGCACTCAATCACTTGTCACGTGATGCTTTCCCATCACCCGCTTTTCGTTACCCGTACTGAATTCCTTTCGAACACAAATGGTGGCCAGGCTAAAAGAAGTGGCGAAGCGTGGTAGCTGCGACTCCTTGGGCAGTAATGTGAAAAGTGTTTTCTGTGTTTATATAAAAGATTACGTCAATGTCGTAGAGGGAGCGTGAGACCGAACGGGGAAAGCTACAAAAAAGCGGTAAAAAACGTTGAAAACAACGACAGCATCCGCAATGGAAATGGAAACGCTTTGGGCTATCGTTCGGCTTTTGTAAGCAATGCGAAAATATAACGTTAATGTTTTAAATGTAAAATCGATAGGAAAACAGCGTTAGTCGAAGCTGCTCGACTACAAGATCACCTGAACTCTTTAAAGAACAACATACCCGAATATACGTGATTTACTGACAGCACAGTTGACACAGCGAAATGAAATTATCAAATGAATCTGATCATCACTGAATGTGATAATGACGTTAATATGTGTTAATAATATAAAAATAAATATCAAAAATGTTGTTAAAACACATGAATATAAAAGCAAATCAGAAACTCTGGGGATGAGTTTGAGTCTAGGGCATGACTCTGAGGCTGGTTCAATTAAAGCTAGCCCTGATATATGCCCGAATTTTCAATTATTTAAGTTTCAGGGTAGACAATTTAAAACTCAAGGCTATGAAAATTTAAATCCAATAACAACATTGTTCTAGCCAGAAAGTTTTACAATTTTCGCATTATGAAAATTATCTGATATTCAAAAAAAAAAAAAAAAAAAAAGGATGTGCCTCCGTAAGGCAGTTTCAAGGCGCTCCCTATTTTGGTGGTATACCCAGTTTATGCATAATGCCGCACAGTGGAAGAAGGCCAAAGAAATGTGGCAAGGACCAGAAAACAGGAGGACACCCGTGAAAACTTTTCCATTAAGAAAATTAACTGAGATTAAGTGTGGCGCATGTTTTAACTGAGTAAAAGTTTTTTTGCTTGTATTCTTGCCGCCTTCTTTCGTCCTTTTTGGGAAATTACAACAATTTCGAGGCATTTAAGCATTTGTCACACGCATACAGAGGAAATTCACTTTGTGTAGGCTGCAGGCCGGAAGTGCTGCCTCCCGTAACAATGTGGTTGTGAACGGTTCACATGAAACTGTGCGCGCGTGCTTGTGTGAGGGAGAGTTTATTTGCTGACTGGCTGACTGGTTTGACACACTTTGGTTGTTTGGTTCCGTCGATACTAATCTAATTTTATTGATATTGACACAATTTCTGCAGATTTCCACAAACATAAAAAGAGAGGCGGGCAATACATGAAGAAGAAGTATAGCAAGATACGTTTTGCAACCTACACCAGTAACGAGCAAAACGAAACAAACAAAATTTAAGTAGGTTGGTATAAGAAATAAGTTAAAGTTAAAGCCATTGCGTTCATATTTCTCACAAGATTAAAAAATGATATAATATAAGAAAAAATATAAGAAAATTTATAGCAAGAAGGTAAGCACACTTTATATTTTGCTGAAGACTGAAGTCTCGCTTATTCGGCGGGGAATTAACAAGGTTCCCCCTTATTTAAAATATCTGTGACAATCCAATTCAGTCTTTTGATTTTACATTGCTATATACAAGAGGTGTTATATACTATATACATAGATATGCGCATCCGAAATTAACAATACAGGGTAATTTCTAGCTAAGTACTCTTTGCAACTCTTACACTCTCGCTCATCTGCGGCTATAGCTAAAGATGAAGGCCTAAGCAACATAATCGCTGAAACGTGTGGCAATTACATGAAACTGGCTAAAATTGAATGCCAAACAGCTGCTGTTTTCTGTGTGTAATTCGCATCCAATTCAATTAAGCAAAGGGGCCTCAGTCACGTGCCGGCCCATTTGTGTATGGATATAAAAACAAGTATTTTTTCAAGTAACAGCATAGTCAACAGTAATGCCTAATACGTTCATATTGCTAGTCTGCCTGCTTGGCTTCAGACCGACACTGGCGTGGATCTCATCTGATCACCATGATAACGATCCGGAAGAAGTCTTCTCTGCACGCTGGCAGCTGGCCTATGGGAGATGGCAGCGCAAATGCAAGAAATACGAGCTGCCGGAGCAACAGACAGATATAAGCCCTCGCATAGCTCGTGGTGAACTGGCCAAACCGGGCATGTTTCCCTATCAAGTAGCGTTGCTGTTGCATCTGCGGCAAGGATATGCCACGCAATGTGGTGGATCGCTAATTAGTCTAAACTACGTGCTGACTGCAGCGCATTGTCTGAATGATGCCGAAAGTGGACTGATTTATTTGGGCAGTAATAGCTTTGCAAATGCTGCTACGGCAACCCAAATTTTCCAAGTACATTTACTGAATTTTATTGTCTTTCCGGGCTATCTGGGCTTTGCGGGCTATCATGATTTGGCCATAATACATCTGCCCCACTCGGCCACGCCCAGTGCCACGGTGCAGCCCATTCCTCTAGCGCTCGATTTTATGCAGCAATCGCTGCTGCAGGGACAACTAGTTAGCAGCTCCGGCTGGGGCGCTTTGGGGGATGACACGAATGGCCCACAATCCTCAGAGGCCAATCTACTACACTATGTGGATGTTCCCGTGCTGAAGCAAGAGAGATGCATTTGCTATTTTCTACCCGGCTTAGTTAGCTCGCAACGGCACATTTGTAGCGATGGGCGGCAGGGCCGTGGCAGCTGCCAGGGCGATTCTGGTGGTCCGCTGGTCTATCGTTGGCAAAATGTCAGCTATTTGATTGGAGTAACCGCATTTGGCAGCACCAATGGCTGTGAGCAAGGCTCGCCAACTGTCTACACGCGCATCACAGCTTATTTGGAATGGATTCTGGGTGAGACGGACTTGCAAAGTACTGCGTAGGAGATGTCAGAGTCTCAACGTCCTCTAATCCAGCAATCCACAGTGAACTAATCGCGGTTAACGTTCAATTGTTGGCCATAAATTGCTTAACAATATAACCAGAGTTCCAAAATGTCCTGACAATAAAATCAATTAGTTCGAAACATTAGCAGCGATCTCGAGGTCCGACTCCTGAGTCCGAACGCGGCATTTACTTTTTGCCCAAACCGAGTTGCCTTCGGGTATCATTAAATGGAACGTTTGATACCAAACAGTACAACAAACAATCTAATGGTAACCAAACACTTGACAACATAAAAACGACAAAACATAAAAACAAGACGAACAAATACACCGATAAATTTCAGTTTAAGTCGTAATCATCATGCTTATTTTAATAACCTATACTTCCATGGAATGTGTTTAAATTAAAGTTAAAGTTATAATTATCGTGCTTATACATCAGGATTCGTCATTTCACCTTTCAAGGCTATATCGTCTACAGAATTGATATTACTCTAAATAGTTTTTTTAGATAACTTGTAAATATACCTAAACTTTTTCATTCTGCTATTGCTTACTTTATAGGTATCTTCTAGTCAATAACTCAAGGTTACCTTCTTCTTTTTAACGACTAATAAAATTTAATTTTTTGTTTGCACATTCGCTAATCTTTTTTAATTAGGCATTTTGAATCGCCAATTAACTGGAGCTCTGCTGACGCATATTTGTGGGTTGAAGCCGCAGCGTGCTCAATCACGAGGCGAGTGCTGAAAAGTGTAAATGGCCAAACAACTGTTGTGGTCAGCTTGACGGTGTTGTGTGGTTATATTATATATTTGTATATATTAATTGAAAATGGGAATTCAACGTATAATGGCTTTGTAAAAATGTATGTAACATGCAGAAGATGTCGCAGACCCCACCAAGTATATATATTCTTGATCAACACAAAAAAATAAGTTGATCTAGCTCTGTCCATTCGTACTCGTATGTTAATTATACAGTATGAGTTTTTTTTTCGATAACTCATTGCAAGTCGAAATAATCGATAAAAAATATAAAATTCGTTTACTTTTTTTAAGTTTTTTTTTTTTTAACATAACTTCTACACCGATTGAGCTAGAGACTTCACATTTGTTTATGGATACGCAGATTTTACCATTTTTAGATTTTGGATAACCCGTTCGCCACCAATTTGAAAAAAAACAGAGTTCAGGGTATCTCGTAGGCGAGTCGTCTCGACTAGAACCTTCTTTATTGTTTATACCAGTTAAAGTGAAGTGCGAAAGTGTGGCTATCATTCAAGTGAATGACAAAGCATAACTGTGAAACAATGAAACTCTATCCACCGCCAGTCAAAAGACAAAATAATCTTATCTTACATTAAGATCCTATCAAGATCCTTTCTTCTAATATTAGTTTACGTTTATCACTCGATATGATAATATGCGTACCCAAAAGTAACTGAATTTGTATTCAATAATATAATAACATTATAAAAAACTATATTCCATATACTCAGTATAAAATTGAATATAATATTCAATGCCTTAAATAATCATCGGCACTTAAAAAGTGAAAAAATTCATGGTAAGACTTTTAAAATCCCAGATCTAAGAAAATATTTATGATTGATCTTAAGAATTTAACTTTACATAACCAACGGAACAGACAGCTTAACATTGAAACTGATACGGTCTAACGATAAGATAGTTGCGATTCAAAGCTAAAACCATTTAATGCACATGAATGCAATCTACAGTGAACACTCCGAAATAGATGGTTATGTTAAAATTAATTAACGAAGAGTACTAACTTTAAGAAACTAATAGTTATAAAAAAAAAAAAAACCCTCTAATTAACTGTTAAACATAAAATAATTGATTAAAAGATTTTTATAGAAGTAAATAACACGCGTGGCAAATCTCAGAGAATCGGCGAAAAAAAAAATTCTCAATTATTCTGTTTGATAGGACTAGATGTACTTCGACTTGGAATTGGCCGACATGACGTGTGACGTGGGATGTGGACACATATCTTATCTAAGCACCTGGAGAATTAGCTCATTTTGACGAACCATTTTCGATGGGCTACTATATAAGCGCTCCTACTGACGGTTAAAAAACAGTTGTGTTTCAACTAACTAAACAACATGAAGTTTCTGATTATTCTGGCTTTGGCCGTGGCTGCAACAGCTTTCCCCGAAAGCGAGTTGGTCCATCGCTTCCGTGTGATGCCCGTTCAGGACAACATTGAAGGACGCATCACCAATGGCAAGCAAGCCAGCGTTGGCCAATTCCCCTATCAAGTGGGTCTATCCCTCAAGGTTTCCGCTCTGTCTTCCGCCTGGTGTGGTGGCTCTCTAATTGGCAACAGCTGGGTATTAACCGCTGCTCACTGTACCGATGGGTAACTATTCATAAAGGTCGAATATTGGATGCAGTTGCTTATTTCCGATAACGCTTTTAGCATCCAGTCTGTGACTGTCTATCTGGGCGCTACAGTGCGCACCTCACCTGAGGTCAGCCACACCGTTCCTAAGTCCGACATTATCATTCACTCCGGCTGGAACAGTAAAACAGTGAAAAACGATATCTCCTTGATCAAGATCCCCGCTGTTGCCTTCTCCAGCAGGATTCAGGCCGTTAAGCTACCCGCCATTTCCAGCTCGTACTCCACCTATGTTGGTTCCACTGTTATCGCTTCTGGCTGGGGCCGCACCAGCGACTCTTCCACCGGTGTTGCCACCAACTTGCAGTACATCGAAGCCAGCGTCATTTCCAACGCTGTTTGTGCCGCAACCTACGGCACCAGCATTGTTACCTCATCCAACATCTGTATCTCCACAACCGGCGGCAAGTCCACATGCAACGGTGACTCTGGTGGCCCATTGGTGCTCGAGGCCAACAAGGTCCAGGTTGGTTTGACGTCCTTCGGTGCTGATGTTGGCTGCGCATTGGGTTACCCCGCTGCTTTCACCCGTACAACGTCCTATCTCGAGTGGATCAAGAGTAACACTGGCATTTACTACTAAATGTCTGGAACTTCCAACTCGTAATTAAAACAAAGCACATAACGAAATTATTTGTATTGTTTCTCTTACTAATAAATTCACTCAATGGCACCGTTAACACCAATAGTTGAAATTAACACTGAGCGAGTGAACTTATTTAGGTTTAGCTAACGATTAAATGTTATTTTAAAATGACTTGGGTTCAAATCCCGCTAAAAACATTTTGTTTATTAATCCAAAACTTATAAATTTTATTTTTTAATTCATGAATATTTTTATATTTATGTTAAAATGCTTTCTGCCATCTTAGCAATTACTACTAAGCTAGTACAAGCATGAATTCTGCAATTGGCCACAACAAACTTATTTTCCGACGCCCCCGGTGTGCGTAGACGCATAATTTTCAGCATAATGCCAGAAAGAGCCGAGCCTAACATAACTGCAAAATTTGGTTGCCTACATTCAAAAAATGCGAAAATATTATGGTATTTTTCGATTTGCCACGACCCCAAAGAGGCTGAAAAATTATTTTTGTGTCATCGATAGAGGGGGCCCTGCAAAAAAAAAAAAAGTCAATACTCTTCTTCTATACGAACGTGCTCTGTTAACTGAGCAGTTGCTGCAGTGGCTTGGGGGTGGGTTCGGCTGAAGGGGGCGTGGCATCCAAAATTTGCGTATCCATAGCTCAAACAACATAGCTCGAAAAACACAAAATAAACTCGTACTGCACAACTAACATATGAGTATTCCTGTGAAATTTCAGCTCTCTAGCTTATGTAGTTTCCGAAATCTCGACGTTCATACGGACAGACGGACAGACGGACAAGGCTATATCAACTTATTTTTTGTGCTCATCAAGAATATAAAGTGGATACACTCACACAGACTCACATATAGCAAACTTTTTGTTCCTTTGAAACTGGAAGCTGCGAATATTTTTAATCGCATGTTATCAAACTCATATTTTCGTCAATGTAAGAAAGCGGAATATTTTCGAATTTCAATTTAATTAAATTCCAATTCAATTAAATTATTTAACTAGTTTCTAAAATCAAATTCCATTTCGCAGTTCCAAATCAATTAACAAAGCGGCAGCTCATTAATTATGCCATCCAGCCACACACACATTTTGAGTCTAGAGCCAATGCAATTTCGGCTAAAACGATTAAAAGCAATTAAGTTAATTAACGGTATTTTGGTTTCCAACTAGTCTGCTACATTATTAAATAAGTCATTCAAGAGCAAACAAGTAAGAAAGTTGTAGTCGATACTGCTCGACTACGAAATCCCCTGAGCCCTTCTTCGAACGAATAATATTCCAAGAATTATTCGATTCGTTTCTGCACGCATAAGAAACTGTACATGCAAAACCACGCGCACACATAGACGCTGATCTACGCTTGTAGGCATGTACGTGTGTATGCATGTGTGTAAGCATTGCAAGCGTCTTGCTGTCTCGCTGCTTTACTGCTGCGTCGCATGGGTTTTTATGAGAAAACTTTGATGATTAATAATTCTGTTTCTAGATGGACGATCGTATTGATATCTTCAGATTATGATTATGATATATTATGATAGTATTTGAAATGAATTTTTGAGACATTTGGGGGTGGTGTGGCCAAGTGGGGACCGGAATCCAAAATCTGACAAAAATTGTATTAAATTAGTATACATATGCAGAAGACTTGGAGACTCTAACTCTAAAGATGAGTTAGCTAGAATTTTATATCTGGTTCCCGATAAATTCGTTTATCGATAACTTTGCTAATATATGAGTTATCGAATTTCTGAAACAAACTCGTACTGCGCGTGCAATATACGGACCTAACACAAAAAGAATGAACTCTCTACCTTTTGCATCTTCGGAAATCGACGCGTTCAAACATAAATATTGAGCACAACTAATGATAGAATGATTGACTTAACAAAGATTATTGATTGAATGATATTTGGGTAATTACCTACCACAAAAAAAAGAGCTAATAGAAAAAGAAAGCATATAATGCAGCATGTGTCTGAGGCAGTTAGCAATGCTTGGAAACTAACTTAGTCACAAGCACATATCCTCAAAATCTCTGTGGATATCACTTGCTCTGACACCCAACACAGAAAGTGTTTCTAACAAAGGACGCACTTACTCATACACACACAAAGAGTATCGCACACTTAATTAACTTAACTCAAACATTTTATTTTTTTATCGCATTATTCAAAGCCTACCCCAGCGTAACCATTGCGAAGCGGCTTCCCATCTCTTTATACCCTGAACCCATTGAAAATGGGAATTCAGGGTATAATGGTTTTGTGAAAATGTATGTAACAGGCAGAAGGAGACGTCGCAGACCCCATAAAGTATATATATTCTTGATCAGCATAAAAAAATAAGTTGATCTAGCCCTGTCCGTCTGTCCGTCCGTCTGTCCGTCTGTCCGTCCGTCCGTCTGTCCGTCTGTCCGTCTGTATGAACGTCGAGATTTCGGAAACTACAAAAGGTAGAGAGCTGAAATTTCACATGAACACTCGTATGTTAGCTACGCAGTACGAGTTTATTTTGTTTTTTCGATAACTCATCCCATTTCCAATTTATCGATAAAAAGTCGAAAATTCGTTTACATTTTTTAGGTTTTTAGGGTATAACTTCTACACCGTTTCAGCTAGAGACTTCAACTTTATATATTTAGATAGATATTATGAATACGCAGATTTTGTAGTTTTCAGATTTTTGATGCCACGCCCCCCTCGCCCACAATTTTGCAAAAAACGCATTTCAAATACTAAAGACTTGCAATTTGGCAAATAGATAGATATAGATACTCTTAATCTACTCTTGAAATTTCATGAAGATCATGCATCTAGAAATGGAGTTTTAAGCGTCCAAATTTCAGCCCAACCCACCCCCAAGCCGCAGCAGCAACTGCGCAGTTAGCAGAGCGCGCGCTTATAAGTGCGTAAAGAAGAAGAGTATCATTTTCTTTACAGGGTTCAGGGTATCTCGTAGTCGAGCCGTCTCGACTAGAGCCTTCTTACTTGTTTCTTTGTATATTGACTTACTGGTTTGCCACCACGCTCAGTTTCCGGTTGCCATACAGTTGTAGTCACACCCACACATATGTGTGTAGCGTTCTGCCACCCACATGGCGGCGTATCAGCGTCATTGAATGCTTTGGGCATGTTGCCCGACTCGACGCCATTATTTCTGGTAACAAGATAATTGTGTAATGAAATCCAAGCACACTTTGACTTGCCTTGGCTTGCAGTCTGGCAGCTGGACTGCTTTCTCTCTCTCTCTCTCTCTCCCTCTCCCTCTCTCTCTCTCTTTCTCTCTCCTCTTCTTATCTCATCCTCTCTCTCCATCTCCTCTGTCTCTCCTCGTCTACATTCTCATCTCTCTCTCTCTCTCTCTCATCTCCATCTTCCTCTCTCATTTTCCTCTTCTTTCTCATCTCCCTCATGTCCCCTTCATTTCTCTCTCTCTCTCTCTGCTGAGCCAAAGTGCAAGTTCGATGGCAAAGTTTGCAGATTTGTCCACAACAGTTCAAACAAAGAAAGAGACTTTCGTTGTTGTATTTTTCTGGGAATTGTGTAGCGGTAATACTTTTTGGCGTTTGTATTTGCATCTAACACTAAAAAAGAGCCGAAGGCAGCCGTGAAAGTTCAAAAGTTGTGTAGAATTGCCTGGCATTACTGGGGAATCAGAGACAAAGACTGTAAAATAAAGAAAACTTCTTATCCCCAGCATGAAGTTTAAAGTTAAAGAAACTTTGATATGAAACATCATATCATCGTTTTTATACCAGGGTATGGATTCAGGAATTCATTGAACCCATGAAAATGGGAAATCAGGGTATAATGGTTTTGTTAAATGTATGTAACAGGCACAAGGAGGCGTGGCAGACCCCATAAAGTATATATATTCCTGATCAGGGTGACGAGAAACGCTGATCTAGCTCTGTCCGCCTGTCGGATTGTGGAAACTACAAAACCTAGAGAGCTGAAATTACACTCGTATGTTAGTTACGCAGTACGAGTTTGTTATATTTTTTTTTTTTTTTCCATAAAAAATCGAAAATTCGTTTACATTTTTTAGGTTTTTTGGGCATAAATTCTACACCGTTTAACCTAGAGACTTCAAATGCATATATTTAGATAAATATTATAGATATTTTTGATGCCTTGCCCCCTTCGCCCCTAATTCGAAAAAAAAAACGCATTTCAATTGCAACTTGCAATTTATCACATTTAGATACTCTAAATTTACCCTGAAAATTTCATGAAGATCGTCCATCTAGAAATGGAGCTATAAACGTCCAAAGTTCAGCCCAACCCACCCCCAAGCCACGGCAGCAACTGCGCGGTTAGCAGAGCGCGCGCCTATACGTGCGTAAGGAAAAAAAGTGTCAGTTTTGCAGGGCTCCGGGTATCTCGTAATCAAGCAATCTCGACTAGAACCTTCTTTCTTGTTTTTTTGTTTTTACTTTTTTATTGAGCGATACGTGCTTTCGACCAGTACTTGTAGCTTTTTTGGCATTGCTAACATAACTTTATAAGAAATTTTGTACTAGTAAAATATTCAACTGCACTTAACGGCTCCTGCCAAATTTGCATAACTTACTGCATCGATTTTTTTACAACTTGTATAACTCTCCTTTTAAAAGGGTATTCCAAAGCAACATATATTAACTCACGACTCCTCTGTCATGGTGCAGAAAGACATAAAGTAAACAAATGCCTTGCCAAGCAAACATGAAGTTAAGAAGTAAATCGACAATATGAAAACAAGTAAGAAGGCTCTAGTCGAGACAACCCGACAACGAGATTCCCTGATCCCTGCAAAAAAGTTATACTCTTCTTCTTTATGCTATCTAATCTTCTTTACGCAATCTATCTAAAAATTACATAATCTGCGTATCTATATCTATCTATATATATACATTTTAAATCTAGCTAAAACGGTGTATAAATTATGTTAAAAAAACAGAAAAAACAAGTAAGAAAGCTGTAGTCGAGACTGCTCGACTATGAAATCCCCTGAGCCCTTCTTCGAACGAAGGAGGCGGCTTGCTGTCTCGCTGCCTTTGTTGCTGCCCCGCATGGGTTTTGCTGCAAAAACTTTGATGATTGATAATTCTGTTTCTAGATGGACAATCGTATTGATATCATCAGATGATGATTATGATATTCATATCTATATGCTAAACCAAACTGCATGTCTCTAGTATTTGAAATGCATTTTTTACACATACAGGGGTGGTGGGGCGAGGTGGGGACCGGAATCCAAAATCTGACAAAAACCGAAATTGTATTAAATTAGTATCTATATATATGCTTAAGACTTGGAGACTCTAGCTCTAAAGATGAATTAGCTAGAATTTTATAACTGGTTCCCGATAAATTCATTTATCGATAACTTTGCAAATATATGAGTTATCGAATTTCTGAAACAAACTCGTACTGCGCATGCAATATACGGACCTAACACAAAAAGAACGAACTCTCTAGCTTTTGTATCTTCGGAAATCGAAGCGTACATACATACGGACGGACGGACGGACGGACAGACGGACATGGCTATATCAACTTCTCTCGTCACCCTGATTAAGAATATATATACTTTATGGGGTCTGCCACGCCTCCTTCTGCCTGTTACATACATTTAACAAAACCAATATACCCTGATATATATACGCTGCAACCCATTGGGTTGAGGGCATAAAAACCTGAATATACATTGTAATGCATATGCATAAATGCTGGCGCGTTAATAAAGCTCTGATGATGGATGCATGCACACATTTACATATATGCATATACTTGCATGTTTTTTTTTTTTTTTTGTTTGAGAAAATAATAGCTGGAAATGTGGAACAGTTCTTTGAATGTATTTAATGTTTACCTATTTACACGGGCATGTCTTACAGAAATACACAAAAGACAAGTAAGAAGGCTCTAGTCGAGACGGCTCGACTACGAGATACCCTGAACTCTGCAAAAAAATTGATACTCTTCTTCTTTACGCACTTATAAGTGCGCGCTCTGCTAACCGCGCAGTTGCTGCCGTGGCTTGGGGGTGGGTTGGGCTGAACTTTCGACGCTTATAACTCCATTTCTAGATGGACGATCTTTTCAGAGTAGATTAGGAGTATCTAAATCTATCTATGTGCCAAATTGCAAGTCTCTAGTATTCGAAATGCGTTTTTTTTTTTCAAATTGGACGCGGAGGGGGCGTGTCATCCAAAATCTGAAAATTACATAACTGCGTATTCATAATATCTATATAAATTAATAAATGTGAAATTTATCGAAAAAAAAACAAAATAAACTCGTACTGCGTAGCTAACATACGAGTGTTCATGTAAAATTTCAGCTCTCTAGCTTTTGTAGTTTCCAAAATCTCGACGTTCATACAGACGGACAGACGGACGGGCGGACATACGGACAGACGGACAGGGCTAGATCAACTTATTTTTTTATGCTGATCAAGAATATATATACTTATTTTATGGCCTGCGACGCCTCCTTCTGCCTGTTACATACATTTTCACAAAACCATTGTACCCTGAATTCCCATTTTCAATGGGTTCCGGGTATAAAAATCCAGTCAAGGGAGTAGATGACGGAAAAGTTGCATTTGTATCCTGGGCTAAAAATCAAATGGCTTACAAAAAAAAAAAAAAAAAAAAAAAAAAAAAAAAAAAAAAAAAAAATGCACAATCGCAGACAGTGATGCGCTCTGTCGCAATCATTTTGCATACGTCAATAAGCCAGAGCACTGTCTCAGGACTGGGACACGTATTTGTCTCGCAATCGATGCCAGCAACTCCCTCAATTTCACATTGCGCAGTCCAATATCCAATCGAGTCGACAAGAATAAAACACAGTTGGAAAAACATAAAAAAAAAAGTCGAAAGCCAAATATAAGTGTGTATGTAAATAAAAAGGAAGCAAAAAGTAAACCTATTGAAATAGATTTGCTTATACATATTCATATATGTACATGTATAATTATAATTATATATAGATATGTATATATTTATATTTATTGGCCATGTGTAAAAAATGTATTTGAAATACTAGAGATATACAGTTTAGTTTGGCATATAGATATGTATATCATAATCATAATCTGAAAGTGATTACGATTGTCCGTCTAGAAACAGAATTATTAATTAAATAAGTTCTCGCAGCACAACCCACGTGGCAGAGCAAGCGAGACATCAAGACGCCTGCAATGCGTACACACATACATGCCTACGAATAGCCAACTTGATACAAAATAATAGAGAACATAAATTAAATTAAATACCTCTGAAAAATTTGATACTCGCTTTGTCAACGGTGTTGCCCACATGGTATGTAAAAGTTAATGCCAATCACTTATGCCTTTGTCTGCTCCGCAGGTTTTGTCTCAATATATTGTCATTTATATAGAAAGGCATTTATTACCAACTACCCGGCCACAACGGCTTATACATATAAGTAATTTTGGAGTAGATATAAATAGCAACGAGAAGCAATTGAAATATCATTAACCCTCTAATGCTGTTTTCTAAACTATTGGAGGAAAAAAATTGGAACAATTTTTTTTAAAGTAAATTTAGGCTTCTAAACTCAAAAATGAACTCAGAAAAAATATAGAAGTTTTTGTTTAGCCGTCAGGTGCAAAAAAGGTAATAAGTGTCTCAAGACACTCTTGGGCATCTAAGAGTAAAAAAAAACGTATTTAATAGAAATGTTAATTTTTATTATTCATATGATATGTTTTAAAACAATTTTTTGTTGATGTGCAGCATAGATGTAAATTACATTTTTCACAAATGCATTGCGTTTGTGATTATTTACAGAGCTTGCACCGTCTCTTATTGTCCCGATCCAACCAATTTGGGAAGTGGTTGACTTGGTCAAAACGTAATTCCGCTATTGGGTGTAAAGTTTTTTTTTCCAAGTTTAAGCTCAAGCTGTGATGGTCGGGCCCGTGGGGATTGTGAAAAAGGTGACCGATCTGTTCGCAAAGATGGTGACTGCATCTGGTCTTGTAGAGATACGGTACTGACTGGACGACCTGCGTGGGCTTTATTTCTAAAAGCCACCAATCCTTCAGCGATTGACTCGCGAAAATCGGGAAGTTCCATCAATTTGTCACTGATTGCGTTTTGTTTTTGAATTCGCCTATAAAGAATATAAGCATTTGTTGCTGCCATATCAATACAATGATAAAAAATTCGAGTAGCAGCATCTTTTCAGGGATTTCCTAATAGGCTCAGACTGACCATTATCAGGCACATTCTCTTCATCATTACAAGCAAATGATATTGTGCTAATATCCTCCACAGCAGCTATTAGAGTTTCTGCCACATTTAAGTCATCTTCCTCGTCGTCACTTGACTCGGATAACTCTGCATCGGAAGGGACATTCTCAAACAATTCCAACAACTGTTCATCAGTTAAATCGGATAATTTGAATCGTACCCGGTTTGCCATCTTTATATGGTTAATATGTCAGTTTCTAGTAAAACAATCCATATAATGAATAAGTGTACACACAAAATTGCAAGCAGTTGTGAAATAGCTGCTGGTAAAAAAAGTTGCTTGCAGCCCCAAAAGTGTCTCAAGACACTTATCACTGTTTTTTAAGCTACAACGCACATTTTTTATTTATTTTTATTTTTGTAAACTAGTTTTCATTGTAAATAAACATACCTTCCAATAAAAAATTATTTTAAATGGATTGCTTTCACAGATTTTGTAAAATAATTGTTGCACAACAGCACATGCAGCAGATCAATTTACACGCGCGAAAAAACATATGTTTTGTGTTTATGAAAATAAAAAGTACCGTTTAAAGCACTGGAGAGCTTTTAAAGCTTTTTTCTCAGTAAATTTGAATGTTTTATTAACGATCAAGCAATATTTGAAAGACAAAAAAGCTCCCATTTTTTTTTAAATTTAAAAATAAAATAAGTGTCTCAAGACACTTATGAGCGTTAGAGGGTTAAGAACGAATCTGCTCTAATACTTGAAAAAGGTGTAAATTGATAAAAATTAAAAAAAAAATATTCTGAATCATTCAAACTCGCACCACAATAACTCAACCTAACTTTTACTATAGTGATAAAGGGTTACATTACATTGGTGTCCAAAATGCCAACCTTGTTCGAACGAAGTTATTGCATATCGCGATTGAATTTATATATCATTGCTATAGAATTGTAGAGAACTTTAAAGTAGTGTCGATTATCGGGCAAAGAACATCCGAGCTACAGTTATCAAAGGTTAATGAGTTAATAGTTTATTGAGCTTTCCAATCCTCATCAGTAATATTCAAACAATTTATTGGAAACTCTAGCAAATGAATATTTTTTTTAGGTATGTGACTTACAGTTCGAACAGCTGTGCCAATAAAATTTTTTTTTACAAAATTTACAAACTTGCAAACTTTGACCAAGCTAGGACACAAGTGCAGGAGAACTGGTTATATTTATATTACATGTGTGTGAGTAAAACATCTGCAGCAACTGTGGAAAACTTGTAAGAATGAATTTTCGCTAGGAGAGCAGGAGCAACATCTTGAGTTGCAAGTTGCAGATTAGAAGAGCATGTTGATACACACATTAGCCATACGACCCTCGGTACACACAATGATTAATGAAATGAATTTGGCATCTCACATTTGTTGAATTATAGCCGAAAATGGAACTAACTATTTAATGTGACAATGTGATACGTCGTCAACGAAATGACCTGACAGGTTGTGTGACTCCTACCGCCAATGCTACTATTGCTGCTGTACCAGACTGTTATCATTAATTTTGGCCATTGACTATAAGCTAAGCAACTAAGCAGCTACTGACAACGATTTAAAGACAATTTAACGGAATTGGGAAAACATTTTCATTTGCCAACAATAATGACCGTGGAATGTAATAATAAGTAAGAGGGTTCTAGTCGAGACTATTCAACTAGGAAATCCCCTGAACCCTGCAAGGAACTTCCGATATTTTTTGGACGCTTAAACTCAATTTGTATATGGACGATATTCAGAACGGAATGTGTCTTTTACCAAAATTCAAGACTCTACAATTTGAAATTCGATTTATTTAAACTTGGAGAAAAGTATCTCCTAAATATATAATTTCTCTATCTCAATCGGTGTGCAAGCTACACGTAAAAAACGAATAAATACGAATCCAAAAGATCATCTTTTATCACATTATTATAATAAAGAAATGGGATAAGTTATCGAAAAAATTTAATAAACCCGTACTGCGTACGGAACATACAAGTATACATATAATTTCAGCTCTCTAGCTATATCGACTCAGTTCGTCGTGCTAATTGAAAATATATGTAGATACATACATATTCACAAAACCATTATACCCTTAGTTCCCATTTTCAATGGATTCAGGATATAAAATAAAAGCAACTCGAGTGAGGACTATGTGCTTGGTCGAAGATAAACGTAATCGATGCGGCACACATTAGAAAGTATTCCTAGTACCATGTTGAGTGCGTCTTTGGCTTGGTTTCGTAGCCCTTATTTTATCATGTGTGCTTCATCTATCATTTCTTGTTCACTTGCCGATATTTTATTGCTGCAATCTTGTTTGTCGTTGTCAAAGAAGCTACTGCAAGGGATCATTTCTTATATATATGTAAATCACATAACAAGGATAGTTGAACTGCGATTGGACATTGTAAGAGCAAGCATTGTTGTACGAAATGCGTCTAGGAAGCGTAAATTTATTCGTGAGTTTCTCTTTTTCTTTATACTTGACATAACACGAAAAGAGCATATTGACTTTGTGTAATATCCGACTGTCACAATTACAATATTACATCCATAATATCTATCTAAATAATTAGGGGTAACTATGTGTATCTATGTGCCAAATTGCAAGGCTCTGGTATTTGAAATGCGTTTTTTTTTTTCAAATTGGAGGCGAAGGAGGCGTGGCATCTAAAATCTGTAAATAACATAATCTGCGTATCCATAATATCTATCTAAATAAACAAATTTGAAGTCTGTAGCTAAAACGGTGTAGAAGTTATGCCCTAAAAACACAAAAAAAAATGTAAACGGTTTTTATCGATAATTTGGAAATGGGATGAGTTATCGAAAAAACAAAACAAACTTGTACTGCGTAGCTAACATACGAGTGTTCATGTAAAATTTCAGCTCTCTAGCTTTTGTATTTCCGAAATCTCGACGTTCAGGGTATAAAAAATCACTTTAAGTAATAGTTTTTTTTTTTATTTATTTATAATTTTTTTAAATAAGAGAATATTCAAGGCTCATTTGCCTCAGATATCTATGGGAACTCAACATCAAGGAAAAGAAAAAACACCTTTATTATTGTAATTAATGAGATATTTGCATATGAAAGTCTTGTACATTTGCCTAATAGTGGATCTTTCTGTGACATTCCATCCTTTTTCTATCTAGCCTTCTACAACTAAAATATATATATATTCTTGATGACAGAAAACCGAAAACTTTGACATTAGCTTGAAAAGTCTGCAAAAATTTCATTTTTCTTTTCTTGAATGAAGTAACACATCAATAATACCTGTTAAGCTGAGAACTAACCTTAAAGCCTAAAAGATGGTACAAATTTAGGTAACTCAAGCACGCAATCCTCTTGTATTTATGACTCGGATTCAGTAACTGACATAGGAATAACTACATGTGTCAGCAACATATCTAGCGAATTGTTTTTATGTGCTGCCCCTCTCCTGTGCCCAAAAGGCTTAGTCGACCTACTGCGTCCGAGTCGAAGTCTCTCCAACTGTCCCCGTTGATGTGTTGTGCATGCTCAGCACGTAAAACGATTTGATTTCAATTTTCCAGATTCAGCTACCCAGGCTACTTTCTGCAATGCAACGGCTACATTTGGGACAATGTTGTGTATGCGAAATATACACTTGAACTATCCGACACTTGATCCCGATAACGTAAACGGAAAGCAATCAATAATCCTATAATCAACATGTTTTGATTTATAAGCATTTGAAACAAAAATAAAACAATCAAAGCTAAAAAGGGAATTTCCTATAACGTAAATATATATATTTATGTATATTTGTGTTCAGAGATAATAATCCTGTCTTTTCTTCTTGACTGCCTACATTGAGATAAGATAATAAAGCTAACAGTACAAGAACTTTAAAAATTTTTTTACAAAATTTTGTTAGAATAATAAATAGCAAAACTATTGATACACTAAAAAAAAAAATACAGGAAAGTTTACGAACACTGATTTATATATAAATTTAATTGTGATTTTGTACTAAAGCTGATAGAAAAAATGTTAATTTGTTAAAATCGATTACAATACCTACAACTGTATGAACATAGATCGTAAATATTTCAAAGAAATTAGTTATAACATAAAATTTGATAGACTATATGATATATTTTAAGGCTTGAAAGTTTGTAAATTCAAGATAATACTATAACTGTTGACTAGTAAGAGTACAATCAGTCCAAATTCTACACTATAAAATATAGAATATTTACCTTTTCGTTCAGTCAATAGAAATCAGTTTGAACCTCTTAAGTGTCGCACAATTACCAACCGTCCCGTAGGTAGTTTGAGTGTATTTAATTTCTATGACTTGTGGTTTATAATCTTAGCAATTAAAAGATAAGAATAGATATCACGACGTCCACTTTTCCATTGATCTTGAATGAAATATAATCACAAAAACCTTGAAACAATTGATACAAAGTTGGCTATAAAATGCAAGCAATGGCCGGTGGAAAGCCATTCGTTCGACAAAAATCATTATGAAAGTGTTTGTAGTTCTTGCGTTGGCTGTTGCCGCCGCCTCTGCTGGCGTTGTGCCACAGGGTGCACCCATGCATCCCCGTGATTTGCCCAGCTTGCCCTCGATTGAGGGACGCATAACCAACGGAAAAACTGCCTCGGAAGGTCAGTTCCCTTACCAGGTGGGACTAAGCTTCTCTAGCTCCAGCGGTAGCTGGTGGTGCGGTGGCTCCATCATTGACAACCAGTATGTACTGACAGCCGCTCATTGCACCAGCGGGTAAGTATTTCCGCCTGAAATCTAATTATTCCTCAAAGCGAATTCTATTTTGCCTGCCTGCAGTGCTTCCTCGGTGACCATCTACTACGGCGCTTTGGTCCGCACCAGCGCCAAGCTGACTCAGACAATCTCCAGCTCGAACTTCAAGCAACATACCAGCTATAATTCAAACACTCTGGCTAACGATATCTCGCTGATCAAGACCCCATCTGTTTCATTCACCGCGTACATCAACAAGGTTTTGTTGCCACCAATTGCTAGCAGCTACTCCACCTACGCCGGCCAGAAGGCTACCGCCTCCGGCTGGGGAAAGACCTCCGATAGCGCTTCCGGTGTGACCAACACCCTTCAATACCAAGTCTTTGAGGTCATCTCGGTTGCCAAATGCCAGGCCACCTATGGCTCTGCCGTTGCCTCTTCCAATGTCATCTGCATTGCAACCCCCAACAAATCGTCTACCTGCCAGGGTGATTCCGGTGGCCCATTGGTCCTTGACAGCACTGGTCGCTTGATTGGTGTCACTTCCTTCGTCTCCAGCTCAGGCTGCCAATCTGGTCTTCCCTCTGGCTTTACCCGTGTGACCAGCTACTTAAATTGGATCAAGACCAACTCCGGAGTCTCCTACTAAATTCATTTTCAACTGAATATTGCTAAATATTCCACATTAAACTGAGCTTCACATAAAAAATATATTTTTCCTTTGCGTTTTCCATTGAATTCCCATTTTCAATGTGTGCAGTATATATATATATTCTTGATCAGCAGAAAAAAAAAGTTGATTGAGCCCTGTCCGTCTGTCCGTCCGTCCGTAGGAACATCGAGATTTCGGACACTAAAAAACTACTTCTACACCGTTATAACTAGAATTATTAAAATCTGTATATTTAGATAGATATTATGGATACGCAGATTTTGTAGTTTTCTGATTTTGGATGCCATGCCCCTTTGCCACCGATTTGAAAAAACGCATTTCAAATACTAAAGACTTGCAATTTGGCAAATAGATACATTTAGATACTCTTAATCTACTATAAGCGTCCACAGTCCAGGCCAAGCCACGGCAGGAACTGCGCAGTTAGCAGAGCGCGCTTACACGTGCGTAAAGAACAAGAGTATCACTTTTTTTTGCAGAGTTCAGGGTATTTCGTAGTCGAGCCGTCTCAACTAGAGCCTTCTTACTTGTTATACCCTGAGCCCATTGAAAATGGGAAATCAGGGTATAATGGTTTTACTAAATGTGTGTAACAGGCAGAAGGAGGAGTGGCAGACTGATTTCCCATTTTCAATTGGGCTCAGGGTATAATGGTTTTACTAAATGTGTGTAACAGGCAGAAGGAGGAGTGGCAGACCCGATAAAGTATATATATTCTTGATCAGGGTGACGAGAAAAGTTGATATAGCCATGACCGTCTGTCCGTCTGTCCGTCCGTCCGTCCGTATGAACGCGTCGATTTCCGAAGATACAAAAGCTAGAGAGTTCATTCTTTTTGTGTTAGGTTCGTATATTGCACGCGCAGTACGAGTTTGTTTCAGAAGTTCGATAACTCGTATATTTTTTAAAGGGTATATTTTTTAAAGAGTTTTATCGGGAACCACTTAAAAAAATCGAGCTAATTCATCTTTAGAGTTAGAGTCTCCATATATATATATAGATACTAATTTATTACAATTTCGGTTTTTGTCAGATTTTGGATTCCGGTTCGCAATTCGCCCCACCACCTCCAAATGTGAAAAAAAAATGCATTTCAAATACTAGAGACATACAGTTTGGTTTAGCATATAGATATGAATAACATATTCATATTCTGAAGAGATCAAAATGATTGTACGTCTGGAAACAGAATTATAAATCAATAAAGTTTTTGCAGCAAAACCCATGTGGGGCAGCAACAAAGGCAGCGAGACAGCAAGCCGCCTGCAACGCTAACACACATACAGGCGTACAAGCATAGATCTGCGTGTGTGTGGAGAATCGAAACGAAGCATTCTTGGAATATGATTCGTTCGAAGAAGGGCTCAGGGGATTTCGTAGTCGAGCAGTCTCTACAGCTTTCTTACTTGTTTTTATATTGTATTAAATTAGAAATTATAAATCTGAAAAAATACTCCATGTGCTAGAAGGTCTTTGTCAATAAATACAATTAAGCTCACAACAAAACGTTTCAAACATATTGCAGGGAGTGTGGACAAGATCAGAGGTTTCAGAATACTATTTTTGGAAGCTCAGAATAAGATATTTTAAACTTAATGCGGAGAGTATAGATAGAGTCAGAGGATTCAGAGGAATATTTTCAGATGGTCAAAATCATATAACCCTTCACAATCAAAAAACTTATATATTATATTTATCAGACCTTCATACAATCACACAATATTTAATAATCATTTGAAGTCCTTAAAACATAATAAAGATTTATCTAAGTAACCGTAACCAAAATTTAGGAAAACCGTTCTAATACCATATACCTAATATAATAAATTTTTCCAGAAGTTTACTTTTCAATGGTATACAACAAGCATGGTTGATTCTTTTCAGCCAAACCAAATAAATAATATATCAAACAAATATTTTTGGCTATTATTATATTTCTATATCTTCCCACTCATATAAGTGCTTATATTATTTACCTGTTATAGTGTTAAAGCCACTTTCACCAATATAAACTTATATGTAATCATAAAAAACATAGTGATAAGCTATCTATAACAAGAAGGCTCTAGTCGAGACGGCTCGACTACGAGATACTCTGAACCCAGCAAAAGTAGTGATACTCTTCTTCTTTACGCACTTATGAACTACGCTGCTGTGGCTTGGGGGCGGAGGGGGCGTGGCATCCAAAATCTGAAAACTACAAAATCTGCGTATCCATAATATCTATCTAAATATAGATGAAGTCTCTAGCTAAAAGGGTGTAGAAGTTATAGCCAAAAAACCTAAAAAATGGAAACGAATTTTCGATTTTTATCGATAATTTGGAAATGGGACGAGTTATCGAAAAAACATACACTAACTAACATACGAGTGTTCATGTGAAATTTCAGCTCTCTAGCTTTTTTTATGCTGATCAAGAATATATATACTTTATAGGGTCTGCGACGTCTCCTTCTGCCTGTTACACACATCTTCACAAAACCATTATACCCTGAATTCCCATTTTCAATGGGTTCAGGGTATAAAAAGTAAAAATGTGAATTAAATGTGATGCCAGAAAGTGTGCTGTAAAATATTTAACTCGAAAAACATTTATTGGACATAGTATTGGATGCGTAACCTAAAAAAGCAGACTTAAAATAATAGATATGAAACAAGTTCCTTAATGTAGTCTTTACAATATACTTTACAACTTAACGAAAACCAAAAAAACAGAGTTCAAATAAATAAATAATAAGGTTAGGGTATATCTCCGACTGATCAGATTATTTAAACAGTCACATATAAGCAGGCATATATGTTTACGGTTTAATAAATACACAAGTCTAATTAAATCAATTTTTTTGCTAAAGAAGAAATCAATACTTCTCCACATTCGCAGCCATATATATCGTTATTTCGTTATTTCAGAATTAACTTTAACTAACTAAGGCCTGTAACATCTGCGCCAAACAAGACAGCAGAAAAATTTAAACTCCTAAGCTCCTAAATCGAAAGAAAAACGCAATTATAATAATTAAAAAATCTTGTTGGATAACAGAATTAAAATTTGCATCACAACTTTCTAAGCAGAGTAGACAACCTCATATGTTACTTATAGGTAAGAATAAATATAAATATTCGAACACACTCGAACGATTGCATAAATAACAAAAAAGTGTTAACATTTTAAATGAACTGATGGAATATTTATGAGCCCTTTGATAGAAAGATAACACCTAGCGTAATCGTATTTATAGCATGATAAAAAAGGTATAAAAGCCCGTCCCATAGCTCAAAGAACCACAGTTTCAATATTCAGCATGAGAGTGTTTCTAACTATTCTTGCCTTGGCTGTTGTGTCTGCCTCGGCATTCGAGGAAGTCGTCCATCCCAAGGATCTTGCCAAGGTCAACAAGATCGAAAGTCGCATTACCAATGGCTATCCAGCCTACGAGGGTAAAGCCCCTTACACTGTTGGCCTAGGATTCAGCGGCGGCTGGTGGTGCGGTGGTTCCATCATAGGACACACCTGGGTTCTAACTGCCGAGCACTGCACGGGTAGTGATGTCACAGTATACTTCGGCGCCACATGGCGTACTAATGCCCAGTTCACCCACTGGGTCAGTCGCAACGACATCATCAATCACCACAACGCTTGATATTGCATTGATCCGTATTCCCCACGTGGACTTCTGGGACATGGTTAACAAAGTAGAGCTACCCAGCTACAATGATCGCTACAATGACTATAACGAGTGGTGGGCCGTCGCCTGCGGCTGGGGTGGCACCTACGATGGTAGCCCATTGCCAGACTGGCTTCAGTGCGTTGATCTGCAAATCATTCACAATTCCGAATGCCAGCAAACTTATGGTTCTGGCACTGTTACCGACAACATTCTCTGTGTACGTACTCCTGATGGCAAGTCCACATGCGGTGGTGACTCTGGCGGTCCATTGGTCACACATGACGGCAACAAACTGGTTGGTGTTACCAACTGGGTCTCCGCTGCTGGTTGTCAGTCTGGACATCCATCTGGTTTCCAGCGTGTTACCTATCACTTGGACTGGATCCGCGACCACACTGGCATTGCTTATTATTAAACTATGGCTGTCGTTACGAATTAAAGAAAACACTCAAAGATATATTTCATTAGCATGTTTTGAATACTTGGTTCAATGGTGGGGTGGAAATATTTCCTTACGACAATGCATAACAAGTAGAAAGGTTATGTCACGTATGCGTTTCAAAAATGTTGCTCAAATTTAAAAATAAAGTATTTCAAATACTAGAGACTTGCACTTTGGGAAAGAAGTTTGAATGCTATTATTGCGTTCTGCTAATTTCACAAGGATCGTTCATCTAGAAATGGATTCATAAGCGTCCATAGTAAAGCACATACTGCATCCCTCGTGTCGCTATATCAAATACTCAATTAACACAGCTCGCGCTTATGCGTGCCCAAAAAAGAAGAGTATCAATTTTTTTTAGGGTTCAGGGGATCTTGTAGTCGAGGAGTCTCGAGTAGAGCTTTTTTAGTTGTTGAACTCTTTCATTTAGTTGAAAGTTTAAAAAAATGGAATCAAAAATATAAAAATTTAAATAAGTTTCATTTTTCTTCATATCCGCATAAATCTGAAATAAATCAAATAGCAGATAGAACAAAAAATTAATAAATTAAAGAACCCTATAAATTTCTTCTGATTTAAAATAACACATCCCACAGACAATAATAATGATGGGGTAAAGGAACTGTACCAAGCACTGTCCGTCTGTCGTAATTTGTCACATTTCACTGTTATTCACAAAATAATTATAAAAAAGTAAATAACTATAAAATACTGTTCAATGAAGTTTATTTATTATTCCGAAAACCATACTAATAGTAAGCAATTCCAGTGTGGTCACGAATCCAGTCCAAATGATAGGTGACACGCTGGAAGCCAGCAGGAGCGCCCGATGTACAGGAGGTTGTACCAAAGTTTGTAACACCGACCAATTTGTTGCCGTCATGTGTGACCAATGGACCGCCAGAGTCACCACCGCATGTGGACTTGCCATCAGGAGTACGTACACAGAGAATGTTATCGGTAATAGTGCCAGAACCATAAGTTTGCTGGCATTCGGAATTGTGAATGATTTGCAGATCAACGCACTGAAGCCAGTCGGGCAATGGGCTACCATCGTAGGTGCCACCCCAGCCGCAGGCGACGGCCCACCACTCATTATAGTCATTGTAGCGATCATTGTAGCTGGGTAGCTCTACTTTGTTAACCATGTCCCAGAAGTCCACGTGGGGAATACGGATCAATGCAATATCAGCGTTGTGGTGATTGATGATGTCGTTGCGACTGACCCAGTGGGTGAACTGGGCGTTAGTACGCCATGTGGCTCCGAAGTATACTGTGACATCACTACCCGTGCAATGCTCGGCAGTCAGAACCCAGGTGTGTCCTATGATGGAGCCACCGCACCACCATCCACCGCTGAAGCCTAAGCCAACAGTGTAGGGGGCTTTACCCTCGTAGGCTGGATAGCCGTTCGTAATGCGGCTGGAGATATCCTTCATATAGACAGCCTCATCTGGAGCACCAGACAAGGCAGCGCCTGAAGCGGAAGCGATAGCCAAAGCAAGAATAGCGAACAACACCTTCATAGTGGAGATATGAACTGAGTATCAATAAGTGCAGCAGTCGCATTTATACAAGAGTTGAGTACATACATTCTATTCAATTGAATGAACTGTAAATTATATACAGTTAAATATGCTTTAAAAATAAATAAATAAATAAATATAAAATAAGCGGTCAATTTACAGTCTTTGAAAATTTATAAACAGTTGATAAAGGTTTGAAAAAGTATAAAATAATAAATCATCAAAAAACTAAATACATATATTTAAAGAAAATTTTAAATAGAAAATAAGTAAGTTTTTTAAAATATTCATTCCTTTCCTTAAAAAAAAAAAAAAAAAAAAAAAAAAAAAAAAAATATATATATATATTTATATATATATATATATATATATATATATATATATATATATATATATATATATTTGGAGTGAATTATCTCAACATAGAATGCCTAAAGTAAATTAGTTTTCAATATTTTGATTTATTAACGGAATAAACCTTCCACCATTATGGAGCCTAAACGGGCCATACGATTTTAAAATTTATACGTTTAACCATGCGGACAGGCCGGACGGGCTATATATCAATAAATTTAAAATTTAATAAAAAAGAGTAAAAATGATTTCGCCACTTCAAATTATCAAAGAGGATTTTATAGAGCTCAAGGAACATTTATAGCCTCTTAAGCGGCTTGATAAGACTTTACAGGTTCGTATTTCCATCAAGGCAAATCAAGTATAAAAGCCCGTTCCCTAGCTCAAAGAACCACAGTTTCAATATTCAGCATGAGAGTGTTTCTAACTATTCTTGCCTTGGCTGTTGTGTCTGCCTCGGCATTCGAGGAAGTCGTCCATCCCAAGGATCTTGCCAAGGTCAACAAGATCGAAAGTCGCATTACCAATGGCTATCCAGCCTACGAGGGTAAAGCCCCTTACACTGTTGGCCTAGGATTCAGCGGCGGCTGGTGGTGCGGTGGTTCCATCATAGGACACACCTGGGTTCTAACTGCCGAGCACTGCACGGGTAGTGATGTCACGGTATACTTCGGAGCCACATGGCGTACTAACGCCCAGTTCACCCACTGGGTCAGTCGCAACGACATCATCAATCACCACAACGCTGATATTGCATTGATCCGTATTCCCCACGTGGACTTCTGGGACATGGTTAACAAAGTAGAGCTACCCAGCTACAATGATCGCTACAATGACTATAATGAGTGGTGGGCCGTCGCCTGCGGCTGGGGTGGCACCTACGATGGTAGCCCATTGCCCGACTGGCTTCAGTGCGTTGATCTGCAAATCATTCACAATTCCGAATGCCAGCAAACTTATGGTTCTGGCACTGTTACCGACAACATTCTCTGTGTACGTACTCCTGATGGCAAGTCCACATGCGGTGGTGACTCTGGCGGTCCATTGGTCACACATGACGGCAACAAACTGGTTGGTGTTACCAACTGGGTCTCCGCTGCTGGTTGTCAGTCTGGACATCCATCTGGTTTCCAGCGTGTTACCTATCACTTGGACTGGATCCGTGACCACACTGGCATTGCTTATTATTAAATAATGTCTGTCGTTATGAATTAAATAAAGTATTTGAAAATTTGCAAATTTTAATTAACTAATCCTATGGACGTATAGAAATTGATGTGGAAAACATTGCACAAACATTGTTCAAATTTTGCGCTTATTATCTATCTTTTGTGGTCACATACACACAAAGAGGATGTTTTCTATGATTGATGCAACACCAAGATGTTGTTGGCCTTGGCAAGAAAATTCAATACATATATGAGAAGTTCAATTTCTTTTATTTATCAACAGAATACATTATATGGAGCCTCTTAATAGTGGGCAACCCCTGAGTTGTCGTGGATCCAGTCCAATTGGTCTATGATATGAGTAAAGCCAGATGGAAAACCAGCAGTGCAGCCATTACCAGCAACCCAGGACTTCACACCAATCAATTTTCCTCCGTTATGGAGCACCAATGGGCCGCCAGAGTCGCCGCTGCAGGTTGACTTGCTGCCGGGTGTGGCCACGCATAAAATACCATCGGGTTTGTGACCATAGGTCTGAGGGCACTGGGTGTTACGGATGATCTGCAGATCTACGTACTGTAGCCAGTCGGCTTGGGATCCACCATCGGAGGTAATTCCCCAGCCGCAGGCAACATCTCACCAGCCATCATACATATTGTAGCGATCGTTGAAGCTGGACAACTCCACCAGGAGACAGGAGGAGTGTGGATCAAAGCGATATCATTGCCATTATTGTGAAGGCAGTTGTGGTTCTGCCTGAATTCCTCGCTACCAACAGTGTGGGTGAACTGGATGTTGCTGCGTTTCGTTGAACCGTTGTAAATGGTCGCAGAGCTGGCGCCGTTGGCGCAGTGATCAGCCTCTAGTCTGCATCCAATCGTGAGCGATGATAGCTCCACCGCACCACCAGCTATTAAAGCTTGAGCCAACAGTGTAGGAGCCCTCGCATAGGGGTAGCCATTGGTGATGCGACCCTCGATCTTGAGAGTCCTGGGCCTGCTCTACTGTATCTAAACAAACAAACTATTTTAAATAAACCAGGTCGCATTTTTACTATTTTCTTCGTGAAATATATCTTGGTGTACAGTTTAGTGTTTGGCAAACTAATTCATAAATGGATTTTTGCTCTTATAAATATATAAAATAATACCACTAAATATTTATTAATGTGCTATCAATTTCACATCCATTAGAATTTGTTAATCAATATCAAAATGTTTACACTACCTGGTAACTTGCTAATGAATTGATAATTAAAGATAATAATTAACAAGTAAGAAGCCTCTGCTAGATACTGCTCGACTACGAAATACCCTGAACCCTGCAAAAAAAAAACACGATTTTGTATCGATAATAAGGAAATTGAATGAGTTAGCGAAAACACAAAGTAAACTCGTGCAAATTAAATAACATACAAGTATTCATATATATATATATATATATATATATATATATATATATATACATTCTTTTAGCGAAACAATTAGTTAACGGTGTAAAAGTCAATTATGAATGTAAGGCTTAAAAATATCAAAAGAATATCATCAATTTAATTTATTTTAGAAGAATCAATGAAATACAATAGGAAATATTAAAGATAAGTCGGTGATACATGTGTCTAATACACAACTTTTAAATGTCTATATTCATATATATATATATATATATATATATATATATATATATATATATATATATATATATATATATATATATACATTCTTTTAGCGAAACAATTAGTTAACGGTGTAAAAGTCAATTATGAATGTAAGGCTTAAAAATATCAAAAGAATATCATCAATTTAATTTATTTTAGAAGAATCAATGAAATACAATAGGAAATATTAAAGATAAGTCGGTGATACATGTGTCTAATACACAACTTTTAAATGTCAGCAAGAATCGCTATACGTATTTTTACTGTAGTCATTCATAATTTTCGAGTGTCGTGTGGCACTTTTTAAATCACTCGAAAGTAATTTTATTTATTTGCACAGATAACACGCTTTTAAATTTTGAGCTTGTTTTAGGTACATTTCGTTGATTAGATATGGCTAAATTTACATATATTGGACCTGCTTTTACTGGCGTTGACAATCAATAGCAAAATTAGCATCCGGTGATTGATAATAAACGATTTAACCCAAACAGAGGACCGTACTATACATGGATATATATAGGGAGAGAGAGATATGCATATATATAAATTTTCAATTTGTAGAAAGTGATATCTATAACTGGAACTTCTTTATTAAAATTCAATGCAGTTAAATCATTTATATCTCATCAAGATGCTTTATAGGCGACAGCATTGATCGAGCAATGAGACAAGTCCAAACTGTATTAAGTGTATAGCAAAGTAATTGTTCAAAATCGGAGCAGAAGCTGATGCTGAAGGTTCTATATTTATATTGATCAGTAAATTTTATTAAAAAATATATATATGTGCTTATATAGCTGCATTATCATCCACTCCCTTTCCTTTATCCCAACCCACTGAAAAACTGAATTTCACCTGAGTTTATTATCTAATCTCAATTGACGGAAATTGTATTTAAATCTAAATGACAATTTTTTTAGCCATGTAGGAGGCATTCGCGATAGAATTTACCACCGTAGAAATTGACATTCATTCATAAAAATTTCGTGAAGAATTGATAGTGAGCGACTTCTGATAAGGAACTATATACTCACGTCTAGACCTACAAAGTACGAACGGACACACCGACTACTTCTTAGCTTAATTCACCAGTGAATAAAGAATCCTTGATACTTATATTTTCTAGGAAACGTATCGGATGAGTGTTTTTTGAACATACCTTCTACAGACTTCTAGAGACTTTTAAAATGGTATATTTGGATAGACATTATGGATACGCAGATTTTATAATTTGCAGATTTTGGATGCCACGCCCTCTTCGCCCCCAATTTGAAAAAAAAAAAAAAACGCATTTCAAATACTAGAAACTTGTAATTTGGCAAATAGACACATTTGAATGCTAATAATCTATATTGAAAGATTCATGAAGATCGTCCATCTAGAAATGGAGTTATAAACGTCCAGAATTCAGCTCAACCCACCCCTGAGCCACGCCAGCAACTGCGCGGTTAGCAGAGCGCGCGCTCATACGTTCGCAAAGAAGAAGAGCATTAGTTTTTTGCAGGGTTCAGGGTATCTAGTAGTAGTTTTAGTAGTTTTTTTCAATTACTCCAGTGTTACGTGACTGACTTTAATTATTCTTC
Source organism: Drosophila borborema (assembly GCA_030914335.1). NCBI lineage: Eukaryota > Metazoa > Arthropoda > Insecta > Diptera > Drosophilidae > Drosophila > Drosophila borborema. The sequence goes on along the minus strand of JAUESP010000310.1, from coordinate 67,990 downwards.
AGAAAATTATCAATAAATTCGCTCATATATTTGCTTATATTATTAGCACGACGCCATTTTTGGAAATTGAATCTATGATAATCATATGTATAAACATACAAATACATAGTTATATATATAAATAATGGTCCATGCTAACTTATCAGCTCCAGACAAGGATTAGGCACGAATAAAATTTATGAGCCATGATTAGAATATCAAGACTGTAAACAGACTTCGATAAGACGGAGTCGAATCTGTATAAAAGCATTGGAAATATTTGCTAAGCCCAGAGTAGAAATCTGAGAATGAAGTTGTTTGTGTTCCTGATCTTTGCTGTAGCAGCAACCACCGCTGTCCCCACCGGTGCAAAGAAACCTTTGCGGGTAATGGACATGCCCAAGCAGGGCAGCATCGAAGGCCGTATTACTAATGGCTACCCGGCCTATGAGGGTAAAGTGCCCTATATTGTAGGCCTGAGCTTCAACGGAGGCTGGTGGTGCGGTGGTTCAATTATTGGCAACACATGGGTTCTAACTGCCGGACACTGCATCAAAGATGGTTCAGGCGTAACCATCTACTATGGTGCCAGCTTCCGTCATGAGGCTCAGTTCACCCACTGGGTCAGCGGCAATGACCAGATCCGCCACCCCCACTACAATGATCAGCTGAACAATGATATTGCCCTCATCCGTACACCCCATGTCGATTTCTGGCACTTGGTCAACAAAGTGGAGCTCCCTAGCTACAACGATCGCTACAATAACTACAATGGCTGGTGGGCTGTGGCCTCTGGCTGGGGACACACCTCCAACGACAGCGGAATGCATAACTATCTCAACTGCGTGGATGTTCAGATCATCAGCAACGACGAGTGCCGCAATGTTTATGGCGGTGGCTATGTGATCGACAACACCATCTGTATTAACACTTCTGGTGGCAAATCCACCTGCAGCGGCGACTCCGGCGGCCCATTGGTAACACACGATGGCAACCGAATTGTGGGTATCACATCCTTCGGTCATTGGGACGGCTGCACTGCAGGCCAACCAGCTGGCTTCACTCGTGTCACTGGCTACTTGGACTGGATTCGCGACAACACTGGTATTTCATATTGAATGGCACACTTCTAAATAATAAATATCTAAATTGTACAGCAGAAAAAAAATTTCAATTGATAGTCGGAAAGTTTATTGATATAGATTTAGTTGATCAGTAATAGTATTAAATAATAAGAAGCATAGGTTCTGTCGTTCCATTTCCCAAGTGTCGGTGGATTTCCTATATAAGCGGGTCTACTGAAAAGTATAATTCACTTGTGTTTATTATCGCAACTTACGGAAAATGTATTTACATTTGACTGGCCACACATGATCGCGATAGACCACAATCGAAATTTAGATTATTGAATTAATTAATTCATAAACAAGTAATAAGGCTCTAGTCGAGACTGCACGACTAGACTGGGGTGGTCTAAACCTTAGACGCTTATAAATCCATTCCTAGATGGATGATCTTCTTGAAACTTTCACAATATATTAATAGCATTCAAATATGTCAGATGGACAGACGGTCAGACGAACAGACGGACGGACGGACAGGGCTAGATAAACTTTTCTCGTCACCCTGATTAAGAATATATATACTTTATGGGGTCTGCCACGCCTCCTTCTGCCTGTTACATACATTTAACAAAACTATTATACCCTGATTTCCCATTTTCAATGGGCTCAGGGTATGAAAAAAAGTAATACGGACGGACGGACAGGGCTAGATCAGCTTATTTTTTTATGCTGATCAAGAATATTTATACTTTATGGGGTCTGCCACGCTTCCTTCTGCCTGCTACATACGTTTAACAAAACTATTATACCCTGATTTCCCATTTTCAATGGGCTCAGAAGAAGGGCGTAAGAAGAGTATCACTTTTTTTGCAGGGTTCAGGGTATCTCGTAGTCGAGCCGTCTCGACTAGAGCCTTCTTACTTGTTTTTTTTTTTTTTTTTTTTTTTTTTTTTTTTTTTTTTTTTTTTTTTTTTGTGTTGATTGAGAATATAGGTAAGCGGTCTGGGACGGTCCTTCTGCCTATTACATACATTTTCACAAAACCATTATCCCCTGAATTTACACTTTCAATGGGTTCAGGGTATATAAAATTCTAGGGGCAACTGATAATAAGCGACTTTTGATAATAGTCATATGCTCAGGTTTTGAATTCTGCTGACTAAAGGCAAACAGCAATGCACCATTTTCATATTGATGGAAATTTTTACCATTTACACCTTTGATTTTGTATTCCCCTTAAGTGAAACCTTGCAAGTACAAATTGATGATAACGCATCCAGACACTTGTGCTGCCGTAAAACTCCATAGCAACCAAAAACTTCAGAAACAGACCCACATCCATATTTAAATCAATCACAATTCAAAAACCCTCACAAATCGTTCGCAAATCTTTAATAATTCAAGTTTTTGAAATATTTCAAAGAGGCTACTATTGAATAGTAAAATTTATAATCAAAAAAATCATTTATAGATTTTCTCAGTGAATAACACGGCCATTGTTTTCAGATTCTCTTATTTTTTTTTTTCTTTTTATTGATTTTTTTAAATTTTCCAATTCAATAATAGGCAACCCCTGAGTTGTCGCGGATCCAGTCCAATTGGTTGGTGACACGAGTAAAGCCAGATGGCAAACCAGCTGTACAGCCATTACCAGCAACCCAGGACGTCACGCCAACCAATTTGCCTCCGTCATGGAGCACCAATGGGCCGCCAGAGTCGCCGCTGCAGGTTGACTTGCCGCCGGGTGTGGCCACGCATAAAATACCATCGGGTTGGTGGCCATAGGTCTGAGAGCACTGGCTGTTACTGATGATCTGCAGATCTACGCACTGCAGCCAGTCGGGTTGGGATCCACCATCGGAGGTAATTCCCCAGCCGCAGGCAACAGCCCACCAGCCATCATACATATTGTAGCGATCGTTGAAGTTGGGCAACTCCACCTTGTTGACCATTGACCAGAAATCAACATGAGGAGTGTGGATCAAAGCGATATCATTGCCATTGTCGTGGGGCCAGTTGTGGTTCTGCCTAAATTCTCCGCTGCCCACAGTGTGGGTGAACTGAGCGTTGGTGCGCCATGTTGCGCCGTAGTAAATGGTCACAGAGCTGGCACCGTTGGTACAGTGAGCTGCTGTCAGCACCCAATCGTGAGCAATGATAGAGCCACCGCACCACCAGCCATTAAAGCTTAAGCCAACGGCGTAGGGAGCCTTGCCCTCGTATGCGGGATAGCCATTGGTAATTCGACCCTCGATCTTGGCAGAGCTGGGCAGATCCTTGGGGTGGACCTGCTCCACAGTTTCAGCGGCGACGGCAGTAATAGCAAAAGCGAGTACTATGAAAGCTTTCATATTTAACATACGATTGGTGTCTTTTGATAGAATTGAAGCATGTTTTATATAGTTTTTGTATCATATCTTTTGTACTTCAGCAGATATCAGACACTCATTAAAATTGAATGTAGTATTAATTTATTTCAACGTTCGAAAAGAAATGCTGATAACAAGTTTTCTGAATTGCTAGCGCATTGACGCTTATCTACGTTTCACAAGTCCATGGCACTTATTTGCTTATACAACATCTCACTCTATTACCTATATACAAATAACAAATAAAGGTAATCAATATATTTGTACTTTTAAATTTTATACCAGTATGCTTTAGTATGATTTCAGAGTAGTGTATTTTTTTGATCTGAATACCTGTATATAAAAAAAAAATTTGAAGCTAAAATTTGAATAAAATTTGAAACTATGTCTATGCTGATTTCCTAATTTCAATGTATTCAGGGAATACAAATATTATATAAAATAAATAAAAATGTTAAATATTATAATATATAATAGTTATATTATAACATGATTGATAATATAGTTAGATATATATTTTTTTAATAATAGTGTGTATTTTGTTAATGCATTTATACTAAATTAATGTACAGGGTGCTATATATTGTTTGTTTTGTAACGCACTTTTACTTTTCAATTACCCGCCATTTTAATACGCCATCTTTTGGCGATCAACGAAAGTCTTTTTCCGCGATTGTCAACTGGTAATCGATATATATCGATGACAAAGCGAACAAATAAATTGGTCATGTTTATAACAGAGAAAAACAGCTGTAAGCAGTCTCCTTGAGCGCTGAACACTGAACACTGTAACAACATTCGAATTATCTGTTCCTTTTTTTAAATAAAAATTTTTAAATAAAGAAAACAACGTATTGGATTGCGAGCATTAGTATAATATCACAAATAAAATGAAATTTTGCACCTTGCAAATAACATTACATGCCATTAAATGTTAAGCACATTTCCCCTGTTATTTTAAATAACATAGCTGCTATTCATTTTATGCTTCCTCTTCTAAATCAAAAGGCAACAAAAAAGAAAAAATAACAACACAAAGAGATAAAAACGTTGAAACTCTCAAAATTTATCAGCATGTTATAGATCGAATAATGGAAAATATTGTACGCAAATTTGCAACGATTAGTTTTCAGCCACAAGAGGTTGTTTTAACAGAGAATCGGTAAGTTCACCAAATCAAAAGTGACGAAAATCTGCATAAAAAGTAAATGGATATAGTATATGTATGTATTTATTTCTTTAGCTCTGTACCAATTTCCAAGTTTTCTTGGAATCTTAAATCAATGGCGCCCATAAATACAGCCGATGAGATGCTGGACTCGGAAAGCCCTGATTCGGACCACTCAGATGAGGTGGATTCCCAGATAAGCCGCAGCGAGGATAACGATGAAAGCGATTCCTACAGCAGCAGCTACCGAAATGGTCGCCGCGGCGGAGTTGCCCGACGACGAATGCCCGCTCGCGTCTCTAAAGACAATTTTAATCGTGTGTGCAGCACCATTATGCGTACAGAGGTAAAGAAGAAACGTAAGGAGCTACAAACCAATGAACAAATGCTGCGCAGCATTGAGAAAATTTACACGAGCAAGCGCATGAAGAAATTTACGCCTACTAGTCTGGAGACTATATTCGAGGAGCCCAGCGATGAAAATGCAGCCGACGTAGAAGACGATAGCGAGGAGTGCGCCGTCACCAGCCAAGTGCGCGTTGTTAAATTTGGTTCTCGCAAACTGCGACGAGCTATCTCCTTCAACGATGGCCTCAGCAAGAACAAAAACCTGATCAAGAAGCGCCGCTTGAAGGTAAAGAAAACATTTGGCAAACGTTTCGCACTTAAAAAGATTTCAATGAGCGAATTTCACGATCGACTGAACAAGAGTTTAGACAGCGCCATGTCTGATGCTAGAGACGAAGAACCAACTAGCAGTAGCATGGACCTCAAATCTACAGTCAGTGCATTTATGGACGATATGCAACTGGCGAGACATACTTCAGCATTTGAATAGATAGGAGTACTCAGATGGTCGATATGCAGATGGCCGTATGGCGAGCAGAATGCAACAGGCGAAAATTTGAATACAATAACAGATTATTCAAATTACAAAGAGAGAGTCAATTGTTTCGCTTCTTTGCCAAAATAAAAAATATATAATAGAGGGATTTTATGAGTTCTCCTTCTCACCAAAGTAAAATGCTTCTTGTCGTCAGCAGTCGAGTAGATAAAGTAGATGGATTCATCACCCCAGAATTTGAGCAAGCTGGACAAGAAAGAAGATTGATTAAGCCAATCGATAAGCGAGATCTGTATTGATGTTCAAATCCAACCGTTGACTTCTTATTGCCTGGTCAATTTGTACTGATTATCAATTTAGCTACGTTTTATATAAGATTTATATTTAATTAGTAAATATAGGAAGTGCAGTTGAGCATGAAAAAACATAATTTAATCTTGAGCCTGAAGCTATTTATGATTTATTTTTGTATAGTTAACTTAAATGTAAGCCTGAATACAATTCGAAAACTTTTCAATGTATAGAATTACAGCAACCTATAAATGTATTACTAGTTTCTATTACTTTTTGAAATACAACTAGGAACTGCGTTCACAATGTTTAAATGAATTTCCCACTACCGCAAAAACAACAAATGAATAAAGCAAATTTAATTTATTTTGAATGATTATAAACTGTAAAGAGAAAATCGTTGTAATCACTGGCATTATTCAAATGATAAATAGTTCGATCGTAGTGCTAAATTAAATAACAGCACATGCATTAGCAAATACAATACAATATAATACAATATTCAGCATGTATATGTACATGCATATACTCATATACACACATACATATGTACATACATATATAACATGCAAGAGCGGTAATCATAATCCCGATTATGCATTATCGACGCACGAAATTCAAAATGAACTAGAAAAGCAAATAAAACTTTTAATATAACACATCGAATTGTCTATACTCTTTGCATTAATCCGCCTTTGCATTTAAGAGACTAAATATTTTGTGGTATTACTATTTACAATTAAATGCAATATCAGTAAAACACATATTTGTCTATTAACAAAAAAATAGCAATAAAAAAAAAAAAAGCTTTGTACTTACTTTGGCCTATGAGCAATTTTCTTTTAATGTGCTTACGACTATCCACCGAAAGAGAGTGTAAGTGTGTAAGTACAGTGAGCAAGCACTAGCCGCAAAACGAAAAGGTCTACCAAAACGAGAGGTGCAAAAGATTTGCATAATCGACGCCGCTGCTTTAATTTTGTGTTGTTGTTACCGCTACTGTTATTGTAGTTGCTTCAATGCACCCCGGCTGATTGTTGTATTTTGTTGTTGGCAGCCTCATTACATTTGAACATATCACCGATCGCGAGACGATTTGATTTATTTGCTTCGCTAGACAGGCAAAATGAGCTGCATTTCCTAAATCGACAAAAACCATAATGCCAGCCCGCAAACCAAGAAATACTTTCAACACAAAATTAATGTTATTTCAATGAATTAATTTAATTATAAATATAGCCAACACATTAGCAGCATTTGCAAGAGAAGGTATGGGGTGCTAATGTATTTCTAATTTCCTGCTGTTGAAAATTTTTCAGCTTTGTTCACATGCAAACCAACTTCAAACAATGCTGTTAATTTGCCTATAAGCGCGTTGTGCCCTGGCAATAACCTTGGTCTGAGTACAGAAGAAAAAAAACCAAATAACAGATCGCGAATATTGCAGGTAACCGAATAAAATTCAGCCCACTGTTTGGAGCACAATATTATATACACACATATGTATGTAATCGCTACTTACATATGTGGAATGCAAAGGGCACACCCAGGGGCTGAGTGGAAAAGACAAATGTAATGTAATGTTTTTTGTTTCACTTACCATTTGTAGTCAACAATAACAACAGCCACCATACGGTATTTTTCTGAATGAAAGCATTTTGCCGCATGCTGGGCATTGCACAGCCTACACACACACAAACTTATGTATACATACGCGTGATGTAATAACGCCAAAGAGAGTAGAGAGGATAAGTAACTAGAGTTATAACTATACATACATATGTATGTATATTTAGTTTTCATACTGTAAATGGTAATAACAACACAACTGGCAACGAGCAATGGGCAGATTTGACTGACGACGATGCTTGTTCAGATTTAGCTTGCGCACGCACAACATGACAAACGCACACTAAAGTAGAAGCCGGCGCCAAAGGGCGAATAACAAATTTCAAAAGAAATACGACAAAAACATAATAAAAGCGCAAGCGTAACACCCATGGGTCGCAAACGAATATGAGAATGAGGTAGAGATATACCAAGGGAGTGCAAGTGGAGTACAGAAGAGTGCAAAGAGAGCGTGAATGCAAAAATGGCATATTGAAATAAATGCAATTGTTAGCAATGCAGCTATCGCTGTCGCTGTCGACGTCAAATTAATGTAGCAGTAGACGAAATAATTCAAGTGCTCCCGCAAAGAAATTGTAGCAAAGCAAAAAGTTTATAAAAATGCTTGCAACATGCGCGCGCCGTCACAGTTGTAAACGAGACGCTGACCGACAACGAAAGTCCAATACCAAGGAGAGTATCGAGACACCATCGTTTTGTCGAAAACCAAACGGGAAATAATTCCAAACGGATTTAAAAGAGGAAACTTAGAGCTTACATATGTATGTGTATGCGTGCGCGCGCATTTATGTGTGGCAACGTAATTAAGTTTAAATTAAATATTAAATGCGTGCGCCAGTGCTGAGCAGCAAAAAAAAACAACGCAAATGGTTTTACAGTCAGCAAGTCTTTCAACTCTTGCGACATTGACAGCACAACGGCTGTTGTTGTTGCTGCTCACCTGGATCACCTGGTGCTGCTGCATTCATGTGGCTGTTGCATTGGACTGGCAACAGGTTAAGCCCATGTATTTAATATCCATGTATCCGGTCCCGTTCAGTATGCCCCTGTCGTCAGCCTTGTCCGCTGAATCGGATGTGGAAATGAGCGCTAGCAAGGACGATAGCCGTATCAGCGATAGTTCAGCAGCTCCTGCCGACGTTCCCGCAGAGCCAGAGCCATTGGTGTTAAATTTGGAAACAACACCATTGGTGGACAGCATGTTGCCAGAGGGTGCAATGGCGATGGATCGCATTTTTGGCGGCGATGTGGGCAATCCCCACTGTTTTCCCTATCAAGTGGGCATGCTGCTACAGCGTCCAAAGGGTCTCTATTGGTGCGGTGGTTCGCTTATCTCGGAGCAATATGTACTAACAGCTGCACACTGTGTGGACATGTAGGCCAAAGGGTTTTTATTGACAGACAAGTTTACGTTTAACTAAATTACTCCTTTTTTGCAGGGCCAAGCGCGCGCTGGTTTTTCTGGGCGCAAATGAGATTAAGAATGCTAAGGAATCGGGTCAAGTGCGTCTCATGGTGCCAAGCAGCAATTTTCACATCTATCCTACTTGGAATCCCAAGCGTTTGAAAGATGATATTGCGCTAGTGCGTCTGCCACATGCAGTTAGCTTTAATGGTAAACTAATCCTATTTGTTTTCTATGAATCTACAACTAATCTCTATTGTCTTATCAGAGCGCATACATCCCATACAGTTGCCAAAGCGACACTATGAGTATCGTAGCTTTAAGAATAAACTTGGTATTGCCTCTGGCTGGGGACGTTATGCTACAGGTGTGCATGCCATAAGCAATGTGCTGCGTTATGTCCAACTGCAAATTGTCGATGATCGCACATGTAAACGAAACTTTCCATTGTCCTTTCGTGGGACAAACATATGCACCAGTGGGCGCAATGCCAAATCTACTTGCAATGGCGATTCAGGTGGACCGCTTGTGCTACAGCGGCGTCATTCAAAGAAACGAGTCCTGGTTGGCATTACCTCGTTTGGCAGCATATATGGCTGCGATCGTGGCTACCCGGCTGCCTTCACTAAGGTTGCCTCGTACCTGGACTGGATTAGTGACGAGACAGGCGTGCATTCGCATCAGGACACCAGTGAGGCCATTTTCTTTGATCAGTATATCAAGAAATATTCCAAACAGCCACACAAGCGCAATCATAATTTGGCAGACGATGTTCCCGACGAACTGGACATCTATCACCCATTATCCGACGAGTATACGCCCGAAAATCTTAGTCTACGGCCACATTCCAAATCGAAATCCGAATACGACTTTTTTTCCTTGTAGCTGTCAAGCGTGCAACATAATAAACTTTTATTTTAAGCAAATACTCCATTATTAATCACTCTAGTGTTATTCTCGATCCAATCTAAGTACAACGTGATCCATGTGGACACATCTGGTCAGCCAAAAGCAATGCCAAAAGAAGTAGCACGTATCAAGGTGTCACTGCCATCAGCCAAGACCAAAGGACCGCGGGAGTGGATGTGGAAGTGCCGCCAGTCGTCTTGATACTGATAACGTTATTGGTTATACCAAGGCGAGCAGCCTGTAAAACGTCAGTGGCACCAGTTACACCTGTAAAAAGCAGATACCAATTACCGATGCTTCTCTTGATTGTTGAACTAGACCACCTACTATCAGTGATCTTGACCCAGAAGCAAGGGCCTGCTCGCCGGCGTAAGGATCGTATGTCTCTGGTTTGACAGGTAGCTTGGCAGGTTGACTGTATCCATTAAACACGATAGGTCCGGGTAGCTTAATGCCGAATATATCGTTGGTTAGGGCAGAGTATCCCACTTCTCATGCACAATTACATAATTGGTTGCTATAAAGATAATCTGCTCACCTTCCTCCTTCTTATTAGTGCAGACACCTACACCCGTCGATAATCTGACGATTACTAATCCGGCCATGGTGCCGAATACGGTGGCTAGGAGCAGTTCCGATGCATAAATGTATTTCATATTTATCGGCTGTGCCCGCACGACCAATCAAACCAATCTTATATAGTCACAGACTAGCAAAGCAATTACCTAATCGCCTTCATACAATATTGCTTATCAATTTTAAAAGAACTGATTTACAATGATTGCTGAAACTCCTACTGATCCATAAATAATTCATATCAGCTACATATTCAAAAAGTTAGATAACAAGTAAGAAGGCTCTAGTCGAGACGGCATTTATCTAAATATATAAAGTTGAAGTCTCTAGATAAAACGGTGTAGAAGTTATACCAAAAAAACCTAAAAAATGTTAAATTTCGATTTTTATGGATAATTTGGAAATGGGATGAGTTATCGAAAAAACAAAATAAACTCGTACTGCGTAGCTAACATACGAGTGTTCGTGTGAAATTTCAGCTTTCTAGCTTTTGTAGTTTCCGAAATCTCGACGTTCACATGGACCGGCGAACGGACGGACGGACGGACGGACAGACGGACAGGGCTCAATCAACTTATTTTTTTATACTGATCAAGAATATATATACTTTATGGAGTCTGCGACGTCTCCTTCTGCCTGTTACATTTTCACAAAACCATTATACCCTGAATTCCCACTTTCAATGGATTCCGGGTATAATAACCTAGGTAATCTGGGTAAATGTATTGTTATTTAAAAGTTTTTCCATTGCCTTTTCAATTCATTGCAAATAATTTTTCCTGCACTTTATTTTTCTTGCAAATTATAATACTTATAAGCTTATCAACCAATAGAGAGTTATATTTCTATATTCACAAATTGATAAACGCACACCAATATTATAACTCTTTTTATACCCTGAACCCATTGAAAATGGGAATTCAGGGTATAATGGTTTTGTGAAAATGTATGTAACAGGCAGAAGGAGACGTCGCAGACCCTATAAAGTATATATATTTGTCGGAGAATTATGTAAATAGAGGTATCGATAGGCAATATCGATAGTTGCATGCTGTGGTTGGCAGTTAGGGTTACCCTAATTGCTGAGTGTGGTCCGTGTCCGTAGTGTTGGAAAATGGCAATGAGTGAGGTTGCCAGAACTACGAAAAGTTCTAGAAAGAATCAATCAGAAAAGAAATAGAGAAATGAACACACGTGCACGGAATGCACTGACCTCCAGCGTCATGCGGAAGAAAACAGAAAAAGTGGTTGTGGAACCATCACAGATATCATCGGACGAAGAAGACTCGACATATTCTTGATCAGGGTGACGAGAAAAGTTGTTATAGCCAAGTCCGTCTGTCCGTATGTTAGAACGCGTCGATCTCCGAAGATACAAAAGCTAGAGAGTTCATTCTTTTTGTGTTAGTTCCGTATATTGCGCACGCAGTACGCATTTCAAATACCAGAGACATGCAGTTTGGTTTAGCATATAGATATGAATATCATAATCATAATCTGAAGAAATCAATGCGATTGTCCCATCTAGAAACAGATTTATTAATCATCAAAATTTTCTCATCAAAACCCATGTGCCGCAGCAACAAAGGCACCGATACAGCAATCCGCCTGCATTGCGCACACACATACATGCTTACAAGCGTGTGTGTGTTCGTGTTTTTGCATGTATAGTTTCTTACGCGTAGAGAATCGAAACGAAGCATTTTTGGAATATGATTCGTTCGAAGAAGGGCTCAGGGGATTTCGTAGTCGAGCAGTCTCGACTACAGCTTTCTTACTTGTTTAATGTTACTTTGTATACTAATTTTACACAGTTGACTCAAAGAAAAATGAAAAGCTAAGACAAAAAATTAATATAATATTTAATAAGTTTTGACAAAAATGTGAAAGTTGAGAAAGCAGTTATATATGCAACCGATAGCTCGAAGTAAATTAAAAATCATTTATCGAGTATGAAAGAATATACATTGACCCATAAGTAGACTCTTAATAAGCCATACCGTAGAGAATACAAAATAAAAACTACATTTTAAAAGATGATTCTTGGAATTGTGCAACAAAGTAATATTTTATTCTAAATTCAAATCAATATTTAACCCTTGTTAACCACACCGCTGTTGCTTTCGATCCAATCCAGGTAGGATGTGATGCGTGTGAACACACCTGGCCAGCCAACCTCGCAGCCAAGAGCAATGCCAAAAGAAGTGGCACCAATCAGGGTGTTGCTACCATCAGCCAAGACCAAAGGACCGCCAGAGTCCCCGTTGCAGGTAGAGGTTCCGCCGGTGGTCTTGATGCAAATATTCGTTGCACTCACAGCGCCAACGAACCAAGGTGAGCAGCCTGAGTTGTTCATAATGGGCACAGTAATGTACTGCAAAATGTCTGTGGCAGCAGTTGCTTCTGAAAAGAGTATAACACAATTAGCTGAGTATTTCGAAAGGATTATTTAGAACTTACGATCGGTAGTCTTGCCCCATCCAGAGGCAATAGCCTGTTCGCCAGCATAAGTGCTGTACTGCCCACTCTTGACGGGCAGCTTGGCTGGTTGAATGTATTCATTGAATACTATTGCCACAGGCAACTTGATGATGGAAATATCATTGGACAGCGTAGATGCATCCCACTTCTCATGAACAGTCACGTATTTCGACTCCACAAAGATAATCTGCTGACCTTCCTCTTTCTTATTGGTTCGATCCCAGGCGCCCAGATAGACATCAACGCCGGTAGTTAGCGAGTCTGTGCAGTGAGCAGCCGTAATAATATGGCGATCGCTGATCACAGTACCTCCACACCAGGCAGCACCACCTTCGACGTAGAGTAGGAGTCCCGCCTGGTAGGGGAATTGATTACGCCCAGCAGTTTGGCCCTTGGTGATGCGTCCAGCTGGTGAATCGTGACGACGTGTCATTGGCACATTTGGATCAATGTCCAACGACTTGAGGGACTTCCAGTCCACGACATTGGCGCCTACAACGGCAACCAGAAGCAGAATCGATGCACAAGCTAATTTCATAATGAAAACAACTGAAGAAACTTGACCAAGTGGCCATTCTTTTATAGCAAAAAAAAGTTAGACGACTGCATCATATATCTTGGGTAATCGCAAGTTTCTAATCACTTGATTTACAATGAAATACTGTTTGTTGTTATTTCCAGATCTGATGCGTTGATAATAGGCGTGTACTGCATAATAAACCTATAAATGGGAATTTTCTTGAAAGGAACTTTGTTACTATTTTGCTATTTCATTTTGTTTGGGTCATCAACAATTTGTTTACCGATTTTAGGTAAAATGACTTAAGTAAATAATATAATAAGTATTAAATGACGCAAACCTAATTTGAACCTTGTCGAAAACTTAATTCAGTCACAAGTTTGTGAATGTATTAACATTTCTAAATCGAGCATATCAAATTAGAATCCAAAAAATTTAAATTGAAATAATTTATTTGTTTTCATTCACAAATGAAATCATTGCCGGACTTTGCTCATAGATAACATATAATATCTAATTAATTCATTTCTTATATTATATTTATTAACAACTATCTATGGAGATCTATGGAGACATACATACACAGCCTATAGAGACATTCATTATAGTAAAATTTATTTAACTGATTCTCGAAAATCGAGGCTTATCGATAACTTTTAACCGGCTCAGTTCGTTGCCATGATCAAGAAGTTATAAGAAGGCTCTAGTCGAGACGGCTCGACTACGAGATACCCTGAACCCTGCAAAAAAAGTGATACTCCTCTTCTTTACGCTCTTATAAGCGCACGCTCTGCTAACTGCGCAGTTGCTGCCGTGACTTGGGGGTGGGTTGGGCTGAACTTTGGATGCTTATAACACCATTTCTAGATAGACGATCTTCATGAAATTTTTAGAGTAGATTAAGGATATATGAATCCATCTATGTGCTATTGCAAGTCTCTAGTATTTGAAATGCGTTTTTTTTCAAAATTGTGGGCGAAGGGGGCGTGGCATGCAAAATCTAAAAACTACAAAATCTGCGTATCCATAATATCCATATCCGTCCGTCCGTCCGTTCGTATGAATTTCAAGTCTCTAGTATTTGAAATGCGTTTTTTTTTTTCAAATTGTGGGCGAAGGGGGCGGGGCATCCAAAATCTGAAAACTACAAAATCTGCGTATCCATAATATCTATCTAAATATATAAAGTTGAAGTCTCTAGCTAAAACGGTGTAGTAGTTATACCCAAAAAACCTAAAAAAATGGAAACGAATTTTCGACTTTTTATCGATAATTTGGAAATGGGACGAGTTATCGAAAAAAACAAAATAAACTCGTATTGCGTAGGTAGCATACGAGTGTTCATGTGAAATTTCAGCTCTCTAGCTTTTGTAGTTTCCGAAATCTCGACGTTCATACGGACGGACAGACGGACAGGGCTCAATCAACTTATTTTTTTATGCTGATCAAGAATATATATACTTTATAGAGTCTGCGACGTCTCCTTCTGCCTGTTACATACATTTCACAAAACCATTATACCCTGAATTCCCATTTTCAATGGGTTCAGGGTATAAAAAGAATGAACTCTCTAGCTTTTGTATCTACAGCAATCGACGCGTTCATACATACGGACAGACGGACATGGCTATATCAACTTCTCCCGTCCCCCTGATCAAGAATATATATACTGGGGTCTGCCACGCCTCCTTCTGCCCATTACATACTTTTAACAAAACCATTATACCCTGATTTCCCATTTTTAATGGGCTCAGGGTATTAAAATAGGTAGCTGATGTGGTAAAATATAAGTATAATAAAATTTACGCCGAATTTTCACCAAGTGAAATCTGAAATATTACATCCAGCGTAAATATCCAATTGATATAATCCATACATGGAGGATATTTTCACAAAACGTATGTCTATCTATCCCGTATCGTCCTATTACTCGAAACCAGCACAATTCAATTCAATTCATATTGTATATATCAATCAAATTCCGTTTAAATAATTGCAAAATAATCACCAAAGCCAATTAGACAGATTGTATTATTTATATCTATATCTCGAAATTCAAGTCTTAAATCTCATGTCTCGTTTCGCTATTTAAATATCAAGTTTAAACTTGTTGAATCTATTCAAGTGCGTGTGGCTATGAACCAATTTGAGAACGAGATCGCAGCATAAAATGAAAGTTATTGTCCTTGAGCTGTGACGCAAACGGTTGAACATTAAAAAATTATAAATAAGCGCAAAATTAAACGAAAACAAAAACTATAATAGATTTAACTGGACCTTACGGTGTGCGTTCAATAACGTTCGCACTTGTAATCAGAACTCAAAATATTAATAGATATGTATATAGATTTTCAGTAAAATAGATTCATAGAAGAGCTAATTATTTTGTATATCAGTTCGCGCGAATGATTTTCTGCCAATTTCGACCTTGCTGCATATTAAGTTTCAGAAACCACAGTTAAAAGATATCACTAATTATGTAAAGCACGTGTAATATTAAAAGAACACAATTCTGGGACTTGGGCAGGCGCCCAATCATTTTATTTATAAAAAAAAAAATAAATAAATAAATAAAAAGTAGGCGTTTTTGGTGGTATTTTGAGTGGAAGCTACGTGTGAGTCAGTCAATACAGACATACAATGGCAGTTGTGGTGATTGGAGGTTAATCCCCCAATCTTAAATTTGAATGGACATTGTGACGCTTTGGAGTTTGTTGGTCTTCGCTTATGTTAAGTGGGAAGACATGGTGGCATTGTTTATGAATGATTCAGATCCAGCTGGGGGAGCGTTTTGTTATAAATATGTCGATATCTATATATAGTATATATGTATTATCAAGAAATGGCAACCAGCTGATCAAGATCATATAATGCTTAGGCTTTATGAGACCGGTTTAGCAGCTGGTCGGCCAGAACAGCTGTTCAACTTTCGCTACCGGGGCATTGCCAATTCTCTTAGCTGTTGTTCTTAACGACAGGTGAAGCCAACGAAGCTAACGTAGTTCGGCCCGAATCGTGGCTGATATATAAAATCACCATCCGGTGCGCGTGCTCAGTTCAGTTGCAGAACATTAACGGAAACGCGCGTGTGCTCTCGAGTTCGTGTCTTTATTTATATACTGTTTAAACGGCTTGCGCCTTTTTCTGTGAATTTTTTATCGTACCGAATACGTAGAGCTTAGAGCTTACAATTCACAAGCAACAAGCCACAAGCATAAACAAGTGACATAGTTAACAGCGAAGGTCAACGAACATGCAAGGTCAGGAAAACCAAGCATACTTCATCAATGAAGCATTTAATCACGAAGAGCAGCCGCGTGGAGCCGGCGGAGGTGGTGAAACAGTCGCTGCAGATAATCAGCCGCGGCGTCGTAGCGCTGGAAACAACAAGGAGCTCCAATTGGATTTATCAGACAAGAAAAGCAAAGAGCAAGCAGCACTTGCAGCGCCCGCCATGGATTTTGATGATCTGTTGCCATTGATTGGCGAATTTGGAAGATATCAGAAGATCTTATTCCTATGTATGATTCCCTTCTCGTTCTTCGTAGCCTTTGTTTACTTTTCACAAATCTTCTTGACACTCATACCGGAGCAGCATTGGTGTCATGTGCCCGAGTTGGATGCACTCGATGTGGAAGCGAGGTGAGATGCTCTGAGCGTGAATGATTTCAAATAATATTTCAAGTCAATTGTAGCTGGTTGAGCCAAGTTTCTCTTTGCTTCAGACAAAGCTGGCTAACTGGTTAGCTTAAGACAGAGCTTTGTGCACTTTAATTTTAGATGGGATGTTGTTTTTACAATCTCAAGCCAATGCGCATAATTTTAATGTTTATTCTTTATTTGATTATTATGCAGATTTTGTCACTTCTATTCATGGTTGATTGTCATGTTGATGGCTTTATATTTAAGAAACCCTAACGGTTTTGTTTTTTGTGTCATGTAGGAAGTGGGCAAAATATATATATATATATATAACTGGTCTGCAATAATTCTCGATCTAAGCAAATTTCAAGCAAAAATGGAAACGAAATAAATCGAGTGTTCTAATCAAAGTCATTAACTTGTCAAAGTGCTGCGAAGAGAATGACTTCTAACATTGCGAAACGATTGGAGTTTTTCAGAATTTAGATTTTACTCAATATCGCTAAAAGAACCTTAAGAGATTGAGTATTGAGGGGGCCATGCTCAATACGAACGCATATTCAAACAGTGGCAGAGGCAGTTATATAAGCTGCCCGTAGCCAACTAGCTATTCAGGTAAACCAGCTAGGTAAGCCAGGCCATAATTAGCAGCGCATGTTGCGACAGCGCAGTTGCAGCGCTGTTGACGCACAAGTGAAATAATCGTGGTAACAACGACTGCAACAACAGCAAATTAGTATGAACAACTAACTAATGTTGTGTGTCGATGCCAAACACGAGCTACAAATTTTCCAATGAGAGATTTATTAATCAACAGCTAAACGCCGAAACTCAAATACACTCGTAAATAATGGATATAACGGGTAAACACTAGATTAGATATTGGCAATCCTGTCGCTACAATCTACTAAAATATCTCATAAAATTCCTCGCACATCGATATCGGTAAACTTATATGTATTCCATATTGTAGGCAAACCAGCAGCACCAATATACCGTCTTCACAATCTCGATCACTATAGAAATTCGTAAAGGTAGAGTGATATTTGGACTGTAGACTATTTCTTTTTTAACTTAACTTAAAGCTATGAATCATCGACAATTATTCGATTGTATCTTACGACCAGTTTTATACTTATATGAAGGACAAAAAGTTACAAATATAAATAAAAATTTATTATATAAGCATAGAACTAAATAAAGGATGGAATTTCAAGACCTGCGTACTTGAAAATTTAGAGCTATATTTTCTATGTTCGTAATTAGTAGAACCCAAAAGCATGTATCGATTAATAATTTATTTTTTATTTCTTCAACTCTCAGTACTCAGTCCACATTTTTAAATCTTACGCAAATCGTTCAACGTTCAATTCTAATTTGCCACACAATCAAAGTACATATTTACAAAAAAAATAAATACGGTGTTAAGTGAATTGTTGATCTAATAAAAAAAAAATGTCAAACAGTTAATTAATTAGAAGGTTATATACAGCTTTATTATAAATATATATCAATTTCAATATGGTAAAAATACTACTCAAATAAAAAAATACGTACAAAACATTTTTTGAATATTTAAAAAGTTATAGTTTCTTATGGAATTTATTTTTTTATAATATAAAATGAATATCTTTTAAGGCTTGAGAAAAGTTATTAACTCAAATACTGTCTCACCACAAACATGTAAAATATGGGAAACCGCCGTATAACGCTCGTTCCCCTCTATCAGGTCAAGTCATTAATCTTACTTGACTATAATTGTAAACTTAGATATGTACATTGAGGTAACAACACGATTGAGTCGCAAAACATTTTTGTCAAGATCACGAGATAATTATGCTATGCAAGCTCCCAGTCTTAGCTCTCAGCTGTCGACTAGACAATGAGCTGATGACCCTGATGGGTTCATGACCCACGACGACATTCGTTAATTGAAACTTGACTAACCCAATCGCAATACCTTTCATTCAATTTATCCGCATATAGATTGGCCCTGTCTATACCCATGATGAATGGGGAGTACAACAATTGTTATATGTTCGATGTCAACTATACGGAGCTCATAGCCCAGGGCAAAATTATGGCTGATCCGAATTGGCCACGTATCAAATGCCGCCATGGCTGGTCATATAATTTTACGGAAATACCTTACTCCACGGTGGCCACTGAACAGAATTGGGTCTGCGATGATGCTGCGCTGCCCACCTATGCTCAATCCATTTTCTTTCTGGGTGCTATCGTTGGTGGCCTGCTCTTTGGCTGGATAGCGGATCGATTTGGTCGCATTCCAGCTCTCATTTCCTGTAATATGATGGGATTGGTGGCAGGCGTCTCAACTGCGTTCGTTAGCAACTTTTGGCAGTTTGCCACTATGCGTTTCTTTGTGGGGTTTGCATTTGATAATTGCTTTACCATGATGTACATACTAGGTAAGTGAAAGTGTCTAACTTCATGTTCTTGGTATACATTGTATATGCTTTCAATATGATTTTGGCATTCTTTTAATTTTTGCAGTGCTGGAATATGTGGGCCCCAAATACCGTACCTTTGTTGCCAACATGTCCATTGCCATATTCTTTACAGGCGCGGCCTGCATGTTGCCCTGGATCGCGTACTTTGTCGCTGATTGGAAGCTGTTGACCATCATTACTTCAGCTCCTTTGTTGTTGGTGGTGTTTACGCCTCTCATAGTGCCTGAGTCGGCACGCTGGCTTGTCTCTCAGGGCAAGGTGGACAAGGCCACATCCATACTGCGTCAGCTGGAGCGCCGCAATGGTCGCCAGGTTCCGGAACAAACGTATCAGAGCTTTAGTGACAGTTGTCAACGCATGCGAGATCAGGAACAGGCACAAAATGCCAAGTACTCTGTTCTAGATCTCTTCAAATCTCCCCGCTTGCGTCGCACTACTTTGCTGCTTATTGTCATATGGATGGCAATATCATTGGTGTTTGATGGTCATGTGCGTAATGTCGGTTCTCTAGGTCTGGACATTTTCTTCACCTTTACTGTTGCCAGTTTTACGGAGTTACCAGCAGATACTCTACTTACCGTAACACTAGATCGCTTCGGGAGGCGCTGGTTGGCTTGCGGGTCGATGGTAGCCAGTGGCATCTTCAGTCTTCTGGCTACGCTGGCACCGGTAGGTGTATATTCCGCCACCTTGGCTATCATGGGTCGTTTCTTTGTCAATATTAGTTATAATATTGGACTGCAGTATGCAGCTGAGATACTTCCCACTGTGGTGCGTGCTCAGGGCGTTGCCTTTATACACATCATGGGCTATGTAGCCAGCATTATAGCACCATTTGTGGTTTATCTAGCCAATATATCGCCAGCGCTGCCGCTCATTATCTTGGGTCTATTGGGAATTGCGGGTGGCTTGCTGGCGCTACTACTACCAGAGACACTGCATCACCAATTACCACAAACGCTGAGCGATGGCGAAGAGTTTGGACGTGGTCAGAGCATTTGGGACTTCCCCTGTTTAGCCAAGCAACTAGACGATGAGGATAAATGCAAGACAGATGTGGAGGAGGTGCGGTCGCAGACCTTTGTGCGTGGCACTCAAACGGGCGCCTCGCTTACTGCATCTACACGCGGTGAGCTGCGCTCTAGCATTTTGCGGCGTTCGATTCAATCGCGTAACTCCACTAAACTGTGAATAACCAATTAGTAATAGCGAAAGTGGCCCATTCACATATTAAGTTAAGCGTATTGTGATATTAATTCTAAGTAATTGCATTGCCATTTGGTCCAATAAAAAACTCTAGCAAATAACTTTCGAATTTAAGCTATCGAAAATAATAGCTATCCATAACTTTAACGCCACCTGTTGTATACTGCCACAACTGTGCTCTGTGTTTTTTGGCCGTTGATTTTAGTGTACGTTTTTGACATCAGATGGCGCCACGTTGTTTACTTTTAAAATTGAATTAAAATTTATAGTAGTTGGAAAAAGTAGATTATTGCAATACAAATAATTAAATGTCGATTATTTATTTGTTTTATCAGTGTTTCGCGTTTACCAAGAAATTCCAATGCAAATATTCGACTAAATTACTGATAAAAACCGCTCCCCATCGACCGCTATAAGAAGCCATGTGCTGCTAATTTGAAAGGTAGTTAACAATGTCAACAGCAGTCTATCTGGTGGTGCTCCTAGGCCTAACTTTAAGAGGTGGCTATGGCCTGTTTGCCAACAACAGTAATAATAGACTACTAGCTATGCTGAACGCATCAGCTGCTGCGCTGGATGTAGTTATGCACATCGATGTGCTTGAAGGCACGAGGACTCCAACGACTACAGAGGCTTCTCCGTCACTTAGCTTGAACGACATTATTCGCGCTGAAATCAATGGGGATTGGGAACGCGGACGTTTTATCTTACAGCTAGCCAGTCAGACGCGCACGTTACAACTGAAGCGAGCAATATACGAGGCCTTGTGGCAAGAGCTGCAGCAGATGAGGCAAGTCTATGATCCTGTCAAGGTGCTGGATCTGTATGGCCAGCTTTCACAACAGTCGCAAGTACCATCAACGCTACTGGTGCAGGTGTATCAGGAGTTTGTTGAGCGTAGCGCTCATTTGATCGCGGCGCCCTTTTACACGGACAGTCGCAGTGCGATATTCCCAAAAGTCAACGCCCTGCTTCAGCGACTCACCCTAAGCACCCTGGACTACTTACGCGATATATTAGAATCTGTTTTTAATTTGGTATTGGCGATGGAGTCTACTCTCAGTGTAGCACAGCGTCTCGGCAACTTTCGCGGCAACGTCACGCAATTGACACTAGCAAATGTTCAGCTGTTGCAGCGCACGGAGCTAAAATCGAATGTGGATGCACAAGCAGCAGTCCACGATAATCTGCATAAGTTGTTGGAGCAGCCGAATTTCGAGCAAGAAGTCGGTCACAATTTGCGTGAAGAGGTGTTCGGGCAATTGCCACTAGATGAGAAAATCCTCTACACTGCACAAAAGATTTGCCTCCGTAATATGACAAATCACAATTCCTACATCTACGAGTGCCCACAGACCTATTTGATCTGCTCCAATGAACGCGATCCCAAGAAGGCTTCCTATTACGTACAGCGAAAAAATAGGGGTGCGAATAATACACAGCAATTTGCATTCTACAGCTCTTATTGGCGTAATCGTTACATCCTAATGGAGCCAAGCAACCATTCAACTGGAGACTATATAACGAAGAACATTTACAGTCGCGATTCGATCTTTTGGTGGCAAGTGGTCCAGCTCGCGGGTGGTGGTGTAGCGCTCTATGATGCAGCCACAACTGGTGCAATGCTCTGTGGAGGGGATCCGAAGCATTGGGATGGTGAAGAACGACATGTCTATACACGTAGCAGCTTGGAGTTTGAAAATTTTCGCAGGGAATGCACCTGGAAGATCGAAGATTGCAGCGATGTAACGAAATAGAAAGATTATACAGAATATATATATATCCAAACGCTTACATTTAACAACTGTTACTAATATAGATGAGTTACGGAACATGGGCTTTATATATAAATCAGATTAAGCTTCAGATCTGCCTTCCTTAATGCCATACACTCATACAGCCTTAAGAAACACATAAACAGTTTATTTATAGTTTTACAAAAAACTATAATTACACTTAGGATCAAATTAATTTATTTTGCTTATTGTCGTTGATCGTAAGGCACAACAGTGTTATTTACTACTTTTGCATGAAATCCCAAGGTATGCAGACAATACCATCGCTTAACACCGAATAGTAATGAGATATATGCAGCTTGATGTGCACAAAATTGTCAGGCTGGCACAGACGAAGATCACGCAGAGCAGTTATCATCTTGTCTGGAGTTACGGCATCGTCCTTACTTAATGATTGCAATGTCAGTCGTGTGATTGACTCCTCGATGAGCTGCTGCTCGATGTGTTTGTCCGTTTCGTACTTGGTCATTCGTTCACGTGCCAGCTTCATATTCTGACTTATGAAATCCACGAGTATTGAGCCGGGACAGGTAGCGGGTGTGATGAACTGACCTGTTGGACTGACCATTAATGGACCCGCTTCAGATTCGACAACAATTGTGAATTCTTTCAATGTTTGCGGCCAGCTTTTCGGATACAATTGTTTACTTAAATAATCGTTGAGGGATGTCGTCACTTTCATAAGATAGTTAGCATAGCCACGTGCTTGTTGCTTTGGCATAAATTTACGCCGTCCGATCTGTATGTTGCGAAGAACCTGGGATAGGGTCTGTTCATAGACTGGCACCACATTTAAATAGGCATCATGTTGAGGAATGTTTTTGATAAAGTCAATCCAATTGTTTTGCACATCACCCGTGAACAGCATCACATGACCCTCCAAGCTAATGCCTGTAAACGGGGCAAAGACCACGACGCGATTGCGCAATGTCTCCAGCACTGTTCCATGAGTTTGAGTGAGGCGCTGCAGCGATTTGAGACAGCCTCTATAATGCTCTATATTCCACCCACATTCGTAGCGAGCATCCCGCAGTTTTAAGTCTTTAACGAGCACGTTTTTAAGTTTATCAATTTCCGCTTCCATTTCAGATGTTTCCATAGCCCTTTGCCTGGCCTTGGCAGCATTTTCCTCCATCCAAATGGAAAGAACTGGACGCTCGCTGGTTGCTTCCTATAAAACATGAGTATTAGCTTCTATATTGCCGCTAATATAGATATTTACATTACGAAACTGTGATTCAAACTCTGAAAAATCCGTATTATAGTGATAATCGTAGCTGGGTGTGTTGGCCATGCTCTCCTGTGGTTTCACTGGTGGCATAGACTTGACGCTCTTTATATAATCCGTTGATAGATTGCAGGATTCAAGCAGATCTTGAATGAATTTCTTGGGATCACGCGTGCTGCGATCTATATGTATCTGAACCAACCTAAACAAGTCGCGTTTTTCAGCAGCCGCGCTCTCCCGCACATAGAACTTCAGCACTTTGGCTTCTTCATTCCGATAGCTGTGCTGGTACAGCGCCTCCAGATGGGCGCTGAGCAGCTTTAATGAATTCTCATTGGTCTGCCTTTGCTCAGGATGCTGGCCAAATAAATCCGGATGTACAGCAAAATAAAATGGACGCAAAGCCGTTGTAAGTTCGCTATTTAGATGCCTTCGGATTACACCAACATTATGTAAAGCCTGCGCCTGCAATTTGGAATGGATAACGATTTTCACCATTTCACCACTAAGACGGAATGTCGCTGCCATTATGTAAGGACTAGAGGAGCTCACTGCTCCACATTACGTCTGCCACACATATCTGCAGCATACGATCATATGTCTGCTTATTATTCACTATAAAATTTTAGTTATAAGTAAAAATTCCGTTTTTGCCAGTCAGATGTTGACGTTTTGTAGTTGTGTGCGTGAGCTAAGTAAGAATTGTTCTTCCACTTTTGTATTAGTAAAAATATACCAGCAAATACTAGTTTCATTCAAATGGATTTATTCAAATCGATATTTTTAATAACATGATATTTTATAAGCATATGAAATATACTTAATTTAACATAAATAGAAATGTACATACTAAATGTACATAAATGTAATTGTAAATACTAACAGCTGCATACCTATTTTAATATTCCTGCCAAACGTGGTGGCAACGTCAGGCGATCAGATTACCTAAAAATTAATTATTCATTCCAATCAGCTGTAAAGCACTTCTCGTAGCATTTGTAAACTTGTTTATTTAATACAATTATTTTAATTTCACAATGTCCACTTACTATTTTGTTATAGTTGGACACAATGACAATCCCATATTCGAAAAAGAGTTTAGCACGGTTAACAAAGAACAGCGCGTAAATACGTTAATATATGTAGTAAAAGGACAGTACGCTCTGATATTTGACACTAATTATATTGCAGAAGGAGGATCACAGGCATCTTAACCAGTTTATAGCACATGCTGCATTAGATTTGGTAGATGAGCACAAATGGAAAACAGCCAATATGCAATTGAAGAGCATAGATCGTTTTAATCAATGGTTTGTATCAGCATTCATTACAGCATCTCAGATACGCTTCATCATTGTGCACGACAACAAAAATGATGAGGGTATTAAGAACTTCTTTAATGAAATGTACGATACGTATATTAAGCATTCGATGAACGCCTTCTACAAAATCAATACGCCCATTAAATCACTGATGTTTGATAAGAAATCGGATATCTTTGGGCGCAAGTATCTGTTATCGTAATTAATATTAATAAAAAAAAATATGTAAAACAAACCAGTCTAACGACACACCAAATAACTGAACGTTCAAAGAATTTTATTATATGAAAACCACGGACTGAAATAAGACAAAAATTATCAAGGGAATGGATGTGCGTAGACGAAAATATTTATTGTTGAATAATTGTATTAACACAATGCAATTTAAAATGTATTTAATTTTTTATTTAGAAAACCAGTCTAATGACACCAAAAATAGTTTAAACTTTCAATTGATTTCTTGAATTCTTTCATATCAAATCTAAAACGATTTAACGCTTTACAATTTAAAAAAATAAACTATATTAATGTGTATGTAGTTGAATGTACGAGGCATGGAACGATTTGTAATTTAAGCAACAATATTTTACGGAACTCTAGTGGATTAATCTCTTTGAAATGTAGGTTATTGCTTAATGCTTCTTGTTCTTTCCGTAGCGCTCATATTTACTTTTGGACGAGTGCCATAGAATAAGTGGAATGGCCAACGAAGGCAGCGTCATAATTGCAAATGCCACCCAATCGAAGAAATGGGAAGAAAAACGTTTGTTGTACTCATTCAGATTGACAATCCCACCTTCTCCAGGTTCTGAGCTGATGGCCAATTGAAGCTGCAAATAAAGCCGTGTTAGCAAAGTATTTAGAAAAACTATACACCATATAATTACCGTATCAGCCTCCTCGAAGGGCTTGTAGGACACCTCGGCGGCTGTGAAATTGAAATAGCCAAAAGCTTTGGGACGCACTACTAAGACATGAGTAAAGTTTGTCTGTGGTGCTATGCGTTCCACTGTAGCTGATGGCTGGCCACCTACAACTTCAAAAGCATCAGGATGAAAGCCGTTATCCACTAACTGTACATTTGTAGCCGCTCCATTACCCACATTAAAGATTGTGTAGCGCACTAACAAATCGCTCTTCTCGACGAGATATTTGTTGAGAATCTGCTTAGAAACCAACAGGCGAGCACGTGTCTCATCCTCGGAAACAGAAACGCTGAGCACAGCGAACAAGGCGCATAACGCTATCGTTTTTCTGAACATGCTACAATATATAAATTTTTGGAACGTTTACTTTTTTTGTTGACGTGGAAGGTTCGATAATAGCGATGAAGCTTGTGTAAATATTTTCTATATTGACACAAATAAAGCAAATAAGCACTCGCAAGCAACTTTAAAAAAAAAAAATTTATTTGTTTGTCTACTTACACGAAATATAGTTATTTAATGCTGCAGATATCCGTTTTAAACTAAATTCAGACTAACGACGACCCCGCTACTTTCTCGTGGCAGCTTCGTGACGTGTAAACTGTCGGCTGTCAAACTTCGGTCGAAAACATTTCGCATCGATACTACAGGCATCGATAACCAAAGCATGCTGACTGTTAGCACTGCTACAACACTGGTGTCCCAGCTGTTCGGCTAAAAAACAATAACAAGCTAAATTTAAGTTTATGCGTGTTGTTTAACTATTATTTACAATTATTTTAATATAGCTGAAATTGTCTTTATTTATTTCAATATGATTAATTTAAAATAACAATTTTTAAAACAGACACAAGGCGGTGGGGGTGGTTTATGTTGCCGGCACCTGTCGTTGCCCTTGAATGACATTGTCACCCTACATGAAAATGGGTCAGCTTACAAGTTCTCATTTGTAGTTGGTTATAAATTTTTTTAAATGCATACAAACATATTACATACGTTTATATTTTGGGCATTATTTCGCTAAATTACTCTGGCCAGGATAGGTACCAAAAAAATATGAAATAACTTTACGTTAGGAATCGTACGAAGTCAGCATGATAGAGCTTATTAGTATCACTACAGCCGCGTCGTACGTTTATCAGTGCGCGACGGTATAGAATCAGCAGCAGCGTTAGTTTTTTCATCACACACAGGCAAGATTGATTGCGCTACAGCTAATTCGCCCGCAGTCGGAATTTAACCAGCAGCTGGAAAACTCAATCAAAGCATGTTTCTAAACGTGGAAACGAAGCAAACTACACCTTATGAAGGACAAAAGCCAGGCACCAGCGGACTGCGCAAAAAAGTGTGTTATAAATGAAAATGTACACTTAAATTTTGTACAATGTAAATTTTACAGGTGAAAGTGTTTACGCAGCCCAATTACACGGAAAACTTTGTGCAATGCATTCTGGAAGCTAATGGCGCAGCTCTGGTAGGCTCTACCCTGGTTGTTGGAGGTGATGGACGTTACTACTGTAAAGAGGCTGCTGAACTTATTGTTCGCATTTGTGCAGGCAATGGAGTAGCCAAACTGCTGGTGGGTCAGAATGGAATACTCTCTACGCCTGCCGTATCCAGCTTAATACGCCACAACAAAGCGCTGGGTAAGTACGGTTACTTAATCAACATGTAATCCAATACCATATGTAATCCACAACAAAATTGCACCTGATAAAAATCACCGTTGGCTCAGTGAAAAACAAATAATTTAATTTTACATATAATAAATAAATAAATATATATATATGTATGTATACACAAATAATTTAGAATTTGAAGGTCATCAACTCATTCCATGTATTTTCTTAAAATGTATAAGTAATAATAAATTCTGAAAATGATTTTTCTAGGCGGTATTGTGTTGACTGCTTCGCATAATCCTGGCGGTCCGGAAAATGATTTCGGCATCAAGTTTAACTGTGAAAATGGTGGACCTGCACCTGATGTATTCACCAACAATATTTACCACCTGTCGACAAGTATAAAAGCCTATACATTGGTGCCAAACCTGCAGATAGACATCTCAAAGGTGGGCGTTAGCAACTACAACATTGGCGGCAAGCCTTTTATAGTGGAAGTCATTGACTCCGTAACTAACTATGTGCGTCACATGGAGGAGATCTTTGATTTTGGTAAGTTGCAGGATTTTGTCAGCGGCAAATCGAATGGGAAGCCCCTAAAAATGCGCATAGACTCTATGAATGGTGTGACTGGCGCCTATGTGCGTGAGATATTTCTAAAACGTTTGGGTGCTACGGAATCATCTGTGGTTCATACCACTCCACTGCCTGACTTTGGTGGACTCCATCCTGATCCGAACTTAACTTATGCTAAGGATTTGGTGGAGACAGTGGCCAAAGGCGATTATGATATTGGCGCTGCATTCGATGGCGACGGCGATCGCAACATGATTATTGGCAACAAGGCTTTCTTCGTAACTCCCAGCGACTCTTTAGCGGTTATTGCGCACTACCTAGACGCAATCCCATATTTCCAAAAGAATGGGGTACAAGGCTTTGCACGCAGCATGCCTACTGCCTCTGCCGTCGATCTAGTAGGGAAGAAACTGGGGAAGGAGGTATTCGAAGTGCCCACAGGATGGAAATACTTTGGCAATCTCATGGACGCCGGCCGTCTCTGTCTCTGTGGAGAAGAGAGCTTCGGTACTGGCTCCAATCACATACGAGAGAAAGATGGCATTTGGGCAGTGCTCGCTTGGATTTCCGTTATGCAACACACGGGCAAGAGCATTGAGGATATTCTTAAACAGCATTGGTCTATCTATGGACGTAACTACTTCACACGCTACGATTACGAAGAATGTGATCTCGAACCCTGCAATGAGATGATGGCCACCATGGAGAAAACCATCACAGCGGCTGGATTTGTCGGAAAGAGCTTTGCCAGCGGAGGCAAGACCTACAAAGTCAAGGAGGCGGACAACTTCAGCTACACAGATCCCGTGGACAAATCCTTAGCCACCAAACAGGGATTGCGTATTGTATTCAACGATGGCAGCCGCATTGTGATGCGTCTTAGTGGCACAGGCAGCTCAGGAGCTACTGTACGGTATGTATTTAATATATAGTTTTTTTATTTTACTAACTATTTAATTGATTTCCGCTACTTTAAGTTTGTACATCGACTCTTATGAGAAGGAGAATATTCTGGGCCAGGCGAGCGTCATGCTGAAGCCGCTTATAGATATTGCATTGGAAATCTCTCAGCTTCCCAAGTTTACTGGACGCAATGCACCCACTGTCATCACTTAAGCGATAAATGTTAAAAACCAACTACTACGTAGATGTTACTGGTAAATCGCTGTGACATTTTCTTTATTAAAATGATTTTAGCTTCAACCAAAGTTTGAGAAAATATGAGTTAGAATTAGTTAAATCTCTTTGTCTTACGATTTCAATTACTGACATTAAGAAGTTTGAATAAAAATACAACTAATTCAGTCATTTTTTTATTTCTATTTCTCAAATATATCCATTAATCAAATTGAATAACATAATTCTTATACTAATAAATCACGCTTTGGAAAAAATCCCAACGAGTGACAAATTGCAACTATTCTCAACGCTCAAACTCAGAAGTCTCTGAGTTTTCCCGACAATCTTCATTCAAGGACTCTGTAGATAAATATTTTTTCTGTATGTGTTGGTATGCTGGGGATGTTTTCGCTAAACCTATCGACAGTGTGCGTGAATGGGTTTAGACATCGACAGCGTGAATGTGTGTACATATGTATATGTGAATTTGAAGTCGCTGCGCATTGCCCTTTTGAGATCTCCACCTCCGGATAAGTCGCAATGTGCGGGCGTCTATGGTATTACTCGCAAAATATATGTCATTAAAGGAGTAGAACGCGAATTGTTCAACGAAAAACTGTCAGGCGAAGACAAGCGGAACAAAAAAGTCCCACTGCTTAGAATATTATCGTGTATGTATGCTTTCTTTGTTTCTTTGAGTAGTCATTTGCGAGCTGTGAAAAACAGACATTAACGCATAAATGTATGCGATTATTAATTTAAATATTGTTTACTGTATTTGACCCATTTTAGCACATATGAATATTTTTATTAATATTTTTATAATTTTTTATGAAAATTTATATAACTGAGTGTTACTTGACAGGGGTTGCTAAATAATCATACTCGCTCAAAATCATGTTAGGTATACGCTGCTCTAGGACTCTAAGTGGCAAACCAGCCATGCGTATGAATATCTGTAGAAAATGCATCATAGTAATTACATCAGCACCCAACACCTCCTTATCCCTATAAAGATATTAGTTTTTGTATAATTAGGGATTATTCAAAATCTGAAACTGTATATACTCACAGTAGCTGAGATTCGGCCACAGTCACAACATACTGGCACGTGTAAGAAATATACAACATTTTAACATTCTTGTGAAACTGATGGAGTACTGTTAGTAGTCCCAAGATCAGGGGCACACAATCAATGACATCTTTAGCAGACTTGGGAAGCAAACAGTTCGTATTTACGGAATACTGAAAGCGACCAACATGCGCAATAGTGAAGAGGAAAAGAAATAAGGACAATTTGTGCGTATTTTTGGGGATCATAAAGATTTGCTTCAGCGGGTCATAGTTTCCAGTATACTGAAGTATTTCCTGCAGCTCGGTAAGCCTGCCCACACCCTGCTCATCGTACAGTTTCATATTAGACGAGAGTTCCAATAATAAGGCGCTGTAGATTAGATACGAATTAAGCAATCTTTTTAAGCTCACAGTTTTCTAAATGATTTACCGATTTAGCGTGTTTGTTGTATTCTCCAACAGTTTGGCATCACTCTTGCTGCTAAAGCTTAGCTCGCTGGCGATTTGCTGGCGCAGCAGCTGCTTGTGTCCTATTGAAAGCATCCAATCGAGGAGTGTAGGCCACACTTTTAGCCACCGCTGTGTATAGCTTTGATAATACCTAAGAGGTTGCTTTGCCACTTCACCGGGAAAATCACGTGACTCTAGCTCCTTCGTCAGGCTGCTCAGCGTATCACACCACATTTGATCAGTATTTAGATTCTTTTGCAATCTGTCCATATTACGCTTCAACTCATCTGCCAGCATGTGCGCGTAGAGCCGCTCCAGACCTACCATTCCAGCTGGGGCCATTGCCTCGCGCAGCACATTGAAAAAGCCAGAACCATGTAGCAGCTGCTGATGTGGTGTACGTTTCTCATACCAGGTGCTCTTCAAATCTAAATAAATCGTATGCTTTGGGTCAGTGCATCGTAAGATTTCGTTTGCGAGACGCCCAATGAAATTGTTCGATTTGGTGACATCTCCCTGCAAAGGCTTAAAATTTGGTATGGGTATTGTTTGGGACTGGAAGCGGGATTGCCATTCCTGCACTTTGTACTGTAAAAAGCAATTGCATTCCTTTTCAACATTGTAATTAATTATACGCTGCGATTCTTCCAGCAATATACGTAAGCCCTGTACACGCAAATAGTCTTCGATATACTCAAAGGATCTGCGATAGCCCTCAATGGTCTTAGCCAGCGTTTGGAGCTTTTCCTGGAGCAACTTTACAGACGTTTTATTCTTCTCTGGTGTAAATATCAGGCCTAAATTGTAGGCGTTGGCCAAGTGGTTGACAAGTTCCTTACGTATGCCATCCTCGAGCAGCTGTTTAGGATCTAGCTCAATGACACCCACTAAAGTCGTTTTCATCATGAGTATACCTTTGGTAAATACTGCAATGGAATTGGTGAGTTGCGCCACCTTTGCACGTTCTTCGAATTGTGCATATTCGCGTATCATATCTTTTTTGAGACGTGTTGGAAACTCCTTAATGGCATTGGTTAACAGCTGTATAATTCTTGCCAAAATGCTAAACATTGTTTCTGGCACAATCTGGAGCACACGTCGCAAAAAGTTCGCCAGCTCTGTGCTGTAATAGTTGGAAACAGATATCAGATCTTCACTTTTAGCTTGGTTGATTCGCATCAGAGGCACCTCCAGAGTGCTGGCCAGCTTAAGAAATACAGCCCGTATACTAATAACAGCACGTGGCAAGGCTTTAATGTGATTCTGCATGATTACAGTGAAATCTCGCTGCAATAAACACCAGGCGTAGCTGAAATCGCTAATCATCTGAATATGGATCTCGATATCTTCCTTCAGGTTGACTAACTATGGGATATTTAAATAAGTTATTGACATCAAATGCATTCAAGGCTTATCATAGTCTTACCTGTGCCATGCGATTTAGCAGATCGCGTGTTTCCTGTAGCTGCTGTTTGACAAGCATATTTTCATGTAAATTGTGATATTCCTGGACTTCGTCCAATGCCTGCATTGCCTGTATGATCAGTCGCCCCGACTTTTGTGGTTTACTTAGTTCCAGTTTTTGTAAACGCTGCGCTATCTGACCAAACCATTGCTGCAGATGAGGATTCGCTTCGACTTTGGTCAGTGGTCGCGATCGACCAAAACCTTCACTTATTTCTCTCAGATACTGAATTGTCGTATCGCGATTGTGCGTCCATCGTTGCTCCCGATTTTTTTTAAGCTCAGCAAATAACTCCCTGACATCCAGCTCCAATTGGCCACAACCAAGCAACAGGTGGTAGAGCATTCCAGGATTAAATTGGAGTACAGTGAGTAATTTTTTATGTAGCTGCGCTAAAGTCGTCGCCTGGTTAAAAATGAGAAGTACAGCAGGTCGTGTATGAAGGCAGTACCAACGCAATAGCACATTAGCTTGTCGCATTAGCACAATTATCTGATTGGCATGTTCCAGTACGAAGGCATCGTCCAAAACACCTTCACGTACAATCTCTTCAATTTTTTGTAGCGTTTTATTCATTTGTTCGCGTTTCTGTTGGCAGAGCGATTCAAGAGAACTAGGTGTAACCACAGTGGCCACAGCAGTGCTGGCGGCCTTAAAGCATGACCAGGCATCTATTAAGTTTACAGTGATGCCCATATAAATGGAAAGCGTCCAGTTATCGTTGAAGAACTTGTCCACAATCTCGCGCATTTGAGCACATTGTGTGTGTAACACCTGGGGCGAGAAATAAAGGCAAACGTAGAGCATCACAGCCTGGGTTGACAACGCTGTTGTGCGATGCATTGGATGTGGATAGATGGCCAGTTGATTGTAGATGTCATCACAGCGCAAGCGAGCTAAAACCAAATCTATGAAATTGGTATCGAAGCGAAAGCGCGCAAAGTAAGACTCGGGATAACTGGTCAAAGACACTATTTTTTTCACTAACGGTATCGGTTGGTTATGTGTCGGTTGTACAAAGCCCGTAGAGCGCAACAGCAGACAAACATCATGAATGTTGCTATCATCACCACCGGGTGTGGCATCGCCCCCACTATAGCGATAATAGGCAATCAAGAGACGCTCCCGCACATCTCCAGGTATGTGCCAGTCCAAGACGAGCAGAATGACACCGTACAAGTATAGCGATTCGCACTAAAAGCCAGGATTTACTTTTAGGACTCTCTTTATATCCTTGACTTATGACTCACCAATAACTGCTTTCCCTCCTCATTCTGCAGTACCGTCTCCAGCGTTTGTTGTATATAATAACCACAGTTTAGCTCTTCGATATACTGATGCAAGTCTGTAGCATAATGATGCACACTTTGAAAGGCTAAGTAGAAGCGTGTTATTAGCTGAAGGTGATTTGTGCGGGTTTCCAAGTCCAAATCTCTAAGCTCCTGTAAACTATTTATATTAAGCGTCATATTCACAATATTGTGTATACACTTACTGGACTATCCTCAATCTTTTTTTCGTGCGCCTCAGCTATTTTGAAGTAGCTAAAGTCTAATATAATATCCGCATATTTTTGTTTATCAGCTGTGGTTTCCAATCTGCGAAGCACAGAATATTAGCTTAAATTAAAATTGTATTAACTTAAACGTACCGGTAAATACTAGGAATATATTCTTTAAGTCGCAGTATTTCTGCTATTATGGAGTTGCCCACAGAAACAATATTAAGTAAATTTTGACCACATGCATTGTTTTCTGAAAGAAACTCGCTCATTTTAAAAAAAAAAAACATCAAAGACAAAAGCTCATAAAAACAGCTGATTATTACTAACGCCTTTAAATTAGAGCGGAGTCGATTGATTTTTGTAACGTAAACTATCGTTGGCTTATAGATATTAGCACTAACCACTAACCACTAACAACACTTAACCTTCAACACTATAACATGGTTAGTGCCTTCAAACAAGACTGTGTAACAAATTTTCATTTGAAGTGTAAATAGCTTTTTATACTCTGTTCCCAAAAGGAAAAAGAATATATAGGCTTTGTTTTTATAATATGTATATCGATATATAATCCAATTGATACTTACAACGTAAATTATTGTCATATTATTATTAGTTTCCAATTTTGAGCACTGTTTGTTTCAGTAGCAATCAAATATCGATAAGATGTGCTTTCCGTTAACACGTGAATGTCCACGCGTCGGCCGCCGCGCATTTATTTTTTTGCAAATCGTCTGTCTGATGGAATTTGCGCTATAAATGTGTTAAATTATTAAGTAAGGCGGATATCATATTAGCAACGCATTAAGTTTTGCCTGACATCATGTCGAGCTTTGTCATAGATAAAGAATCATTTGTTCGTCGAATAAAACGCCTATATACAGAATGGAAGGTAAGGAATCTGTTTCTTCGCCTGCCGGGCACACAATTCTTAAATGTTTATTAGGGTTTTCGAGCCCACGTTGATCTCTATGCCCGCTGAAATAAATTACGCTACAATTAAATTTGTTTATCAGATATTGTGAAATTGGTGGTTATATCTGGTCACAAACAAAACCAATAACAACAAACCATTAAAAAAAAAAGCCAACAGCAATTTAGGTTAGAACGCATGATTTTTAATTTCATTATTCGCAAATTTCTTCCACAGGCGCCCAGCACTGGACACGATAATGTGCTCAGCAATTTGGACTGCATCATGAGCGTAGTTGGTGTAGATGAGGATGTCATCTATTCAAAGTCTATGGCTTTGCAACTTTGGCTGCTTGGCTACGAGCTGACGGACACAATTTCAGTTTTTGCTTCGGACGCCATATACTTTCTCACTAGTAAAAAGAAAATTGAATTCCTCAAGCAGGCACAAAATATCAATGAAGAAGGTGTACCAGAAATCAAGCTGCTCGTTCGAGATCGAGTAAGTTTTACAGGAATCTCTTTATTATTTAAATTAGTTATCAAATTTGAATTCAATAGAACGACAAAGATCAGGCAAACTTTGAGAAGCTAATTACAGCCATGCAGAACTCAAAGAAAGGCAAACGTTTGGGTGTTTTCACTAAGGATGCATTTCCTGGTGAATTCAGCGAATCCTGGAAAAAGTTTCTGACTGCGGCCAAGTTTGAACATGTTGACATTAGTACTATAATTGCCTACTTGATGTGCCCCAAAGATGAGTCAGAGATCAACAATATACGTAAAGCGTCGTTGGTTTCCATGGAAATATTCAACAAGTATCTTAAAGATGAAATCATGGACATCATCGATTCGGATAGAGTACGCATACATCAACGAAATCTCATCCAATCGTATATAATTCATATTTATTATTTGCAGAAAATAAAGCATACAAAGCTGGCGGATGGCTGCGAAGCAGCTATATCAGAAAAAAAATATACAAGCGGCTTGGATCCACGATTGCTCGACATGGCGTATCCACCAATTATTCAATCTGGCGGCGCTTATAGCTTGAAATTCTCGGCAGCTGCTGATAAAAATCATTTGCACTTTGGGGTGATTGTGTGCTCGCTAGGCGCGCGCTATAAATCCTATTGCTCTAACATTTCGCGTACCTTTTTGGTTA
Organism: Drosophila borborema; assembly: GCA_030914335.1. Lineage (NCBI taxonomy): Eukaryota > Metazoa > Arthropoda > Insecta > Diptera > Drosophilidae > Drosophila > Drosophila borborema. Next base: position 32,274 of record JAUESP010000310.1, on the reverse strand, counting down.
ATCCCACAGAAGCGATGCAGGAAAATTATACGTTTCTGGTAAATGTACAAGAGGAGATTCTCAAGCTTCTTATACCCGGCGCCAAACTCTGTGAGGTATACGATAAGACGCTGACCTATGTGAAAAAGGAAAAGCCGAATATGGTTGAGAATCTAACTAAAAGCTTTGGATTTGCCATGGGTCTGGAATTCCGTGAAAATTCAATTGTAATTGGTCCGAAGTGTCAGGCGCTTATTAAAAAGAACATGGTCTTCAATTTGCACGTGGGCATTTCGAATTTAACCAATCCCGATGCCACCGATAAAGAAGGCAAAACCTATGCGTTGTTCATAGGTGACACGGTGCTGGTGGGAGATCAGAGTCCGGCCAGTGTGATGACACCTTCCAAGAAAAAAATTAAGAATGTAGGTATTTTTATTAAGGACGATGACGACGAGGAGGAAGATGTAGATGATAAGAAGGTCACTAAGGCAGATCAGGGCACCGAAATATTAGGTCGCAGCAAGCGTAATGCTGTGCTTGAGTCCAAACTGCGCAATGAGATCAACACTGAGGAAAAGCGCAAGGAACATCAACGTGAGCTAGCTCAGCAGCTTAATGAACGGGCACGCGAACGTTTGGCCAAACAGGGCAATTCCAAAGAGGTGGAAAAAGTGCGTAAAAATACAGTTTCCTACAAGTCCATGAGCCAAATACCTCGAGAGCCCGAGGTTAAAGAGCTCAAATTGTATGTGGACAAAAAATATGAGACAGTCATTATGCCAGTGTTTGGGATTCAGGTGCCCTTCCATATATCCACAATTAAGAATATATCTCAGTCTGTGGAGGGCGAATATACGTATTTGCGCATAAATTTTTTTCATCCTGGCGCTACAATGGGGCGTAACGAAGGCGGACTCTATCCACAACCAGAGGCGACCTTTGTCAAAGAGGTGTATGTAGAAAGTGTACTCAATTTGTATATCAGTCTATCATAATTTATTCTGAATTACAGCACCTATCGCAGCTCGAACGTGAAGGAACATGGCGAGGTAACGGCACCATCTGCCAATCTGAACAATGCGTTCCGTTTGATTAAGGAGGTGCAAAAACGTTTTAAAACTCGTGAAGCTGAGGAGCGTGAAAAAGAGGATTTAGTTAAGCAAGATACCCTCATATTGTCCCAAAACAAGGGAAATCCCAAGTTAAAGGATCTGTACATTCGACCCAATATTGTAACAAAACGTATGACGGGAAGCTTAGAAGCACATACCAATGGCTTTCGCTATATCTCTGTGCGCGGCGATAAGGTGGACATTCTCTACAATAACATAAAGAGCGCATTTTTTCAGCCTTGTGATGGTGAAATGATTATATTACTTCATTTTCATTTGAAATACGCAATTATGTTTGGCAAAAAAAAACATGTGGATGTACAGTTCTATACAGAGGTTGGAGAAATCACCACAGATTTGGGCAAGCATCAGCATATGCATGACCGTGACGATTTGGCTGCCGAGCAAGCGGAACGTGAGCTCCGACACAAGCTGAAGACGGCATTCAAAAGCTTTTGCGAAAAGGTTGAGGCCATGACCAAGGCACAAGTGGAATTCGATACGCCGTTTCGTGAATTGGGCTTCCCTGGTGCGCCCTTCCGTAGCACTGTTACGCTTCAGCCAACATCTGGCTCACTGGTCAATCTTACGGAGTGGCCCCCATTTGTAATCACTCTGGATGATGTGGAGCTAGTGCATTTTGAACGTGTGCAGTTCCATTTACGTAACTTCGACATGATCTTTGTATTCAAGGAATACAATAAAAAGGTGGCTATGGTGAATGCAATACCCATGAATATGCTGGATCATGTTAAAGAATGGTTAAAGTAAGTGACCTCCACATTAATTTTTGAAAATTTTTACGTAACCTCTATTTCTTTACAGCTCATGCGACATACGCTACTCGGAAGGCGTGCAGTCGCTCAACTGGCAGAAAATCATGAAGACAATTACGGATGATCCTGAAGGGTTTTTTGAACAAGGTGGCTGGACATTTTTGGATCCCGAATCAGGCAGCGAGGATGAAAACGAATCTGCTGAATCGGAGGAGGATGAAGCGTATAATCCAACAGATGCTGAATCGGATGATGAAACCGATGAAGATGATTCCGAGTATTCGGAAGCTTCCGAGGATGAAAGCGACGATAGTGATGGTATATTGAATAAATTACATATTTACTATCAATTACATTTGCTTATCTTGCAGAGCTGGGCTCCGATGAGGAATCTGGAAAGGATTGGTCAGACTTGGAGCGTGAGGCCGCAGAAGAAGATCGCAACAATGATTACAATACCGATGATAAACGCAATGGAAAATTCGAGACAAAGAAACATGGCAAAAGCTCGAAGCACAGGTTAGCGGAGTTCCCTGGGCACATTTCATGTATACTTTTTTTTTTTTAAATCCTCTCTTCTCTAATTTGTTTAATTACTATACTTATTCACGCAAAAACAGTCGTCGCGAACGCGAGGAGCAGCGATCGTCGAACAGTAAAAAGCATAAGTCGAATTCCTCCTCACATTTAAAATCCTCCAGCTCCAAACATGGCAGCTCATCTAGGTTTGTTAACGTATTCACACACGCACGATACATACATTTGCATACATATAAATTTCACGCACACTAAAACTCGATTCATGTTTAATAACTCGATCAAACAACGATCATCCGCAATTGGCTTTAAATTTAATTGATTTTGGAATTTATTTATGAAGTAATTCAATTTGTTAATCATGATTGTAAATGTTTAAGCTTTAACGTAGTAAATGAGGTATTTTGTTAGCTGCATAAAAGGTATTCCTGATAACTCTCTTAAGAGTTAGTTTCTTAGGCTTTAAGTGATGTACTTATATTATATTTAAAGATTTCTTTGTTATATAATAATTTTGGTGAAAATATCTTAAAGTGTCTTCATTTTAGTCAATGTTTAGCAGCTGGCAATAAGAGCAATCGGCCAATGTTGGTACATTTTAGAATATATATCTTTTATTTCTATTTATAGAAAACTTTAAGAGTGTTAATATCTACCTTATATTACGTAGATCAATAGATCAAATCATTTTCGTTATTAGAATAAGAAACTACTTCATAAATTTGACAAAATTCTATTCAAAACTTTACCTCGTAGGCTAATCTCAACCAATGAAGATAATTGAATTAATTGGTCAATAATTTTGTTACTGTCTTTTTAAAGCCCATCTAAATCGTCTAAGGATAAGTATCATAATCGCGACAAGCATCATTCCTCCTCATCGTCGGGACATAAAAATAGCAGCAAGGAAAAGGATCGCAAACGCTCCCGTGAAGACAGTCGAGACAATGGCCACAAATCGAAGAAGTCGCGACGTTAAGGATACACAAATAATGGTAGTTAAGCTATGACACGAACTACCCGTACATACACATACTCTCAGTCAGAACACACAAATACAAATACATCTGTACATTTTTTGAGACACAAACGCCTACTACACACCACACACATTTTAAAATATTTATGTCCGCTTTGTACACCATACTGTATTTCATTGTTGAACTTACTTCCCAACAAACGTCTTTATACATCTCTTCTCCTGAGCCTATTGCATAATTTTTAAAAATTGTAATACAAATTAAATAATTATACTACGTATATAAATGTCTATGTTGTTATATTATTCCTATTTATTCCAGCTTCCCAGAAGATGACGATAGGTATGCACCTTATGGCTGTCACGTCTGCGACTTGAACGTAGCTCCTTTTCTTTCGCTAGTTGCGAGTGGGTGATGGGACTGGCAACAGCTGCTACAGTTCCTCGTCTTCGAGTTGCATCAAACATATTTCGCGTTTTGTTGATAGGGTAGCGCATTTTGTTCTTTAGCCAGGTTGTAAAAGCACGCTCATTATCTTGCATTTTTTTGAGTTCATGTTCGTTTCGATTCAGCATCTGTTCCATGGCAAAGCGTTGCTTCCGTCGCAGTTGTTGTTCACGTTGCTTCAGCTGCCTTTCACTCAGTCCATACTCTGACATGTAGCCCGTGTAATGAGGTAGCTTCTCTTTCTGCAGTGCATGACGATGCTCACAACATATCTTATAGTTCATCTTGACATCTGGGACGTTCGTAGCTGTACAGACAGCTATGGGCGTAGCTTCGGATCGACGGAGAAAACTGAAGCGGCGGGCATTGAAGAATGTCGTGGAGCTAGTGCTGGTGCTATTTGTAGTCAACTTTTGCTCAGCGTCACCTTCCTTTTTGTAATAGACACTATGTTCGTCTAGCTCAAAATCTTCAGGTATATAACTGGCCACAATGACAGAGAGATCATCATCTTCCACATCCTCATGCCCATCGTTAGTTCCAGCTAGACGATCAATCTGTTCCTTCCCTCGTAAGTCTAATGTTTTATACAAACTTTTGTAAGCTTGTCGCAGCTTAATGCGCGCTTCGTTCACAACGCGCTCATCTTCCTCGCAATCGGACTCAGTTAGCAAATTGGTCAAACTCCTCTGATCAGAATCCTCTTCCAAATACTCATTATTCAAATCGAATGTATTCTGACGTGTTATGCGGAATTTTTGTGTTTCAGTTGCAAGCGTTTCTGTGGCCGTCAGGTCATCCTCATCCACGCCTGAGAAGTCATCGTCCCCGTAGTCCATGCTGGCAGGAAGGGCAGGTGGTGTAGATTGTTTGATGTGGCTCTTGCTGCTGCATTCTACTTCAGTTAGATCGAAAATGTCCTCGCATATTTCCTCCTCCACTTCTGGATTCGCTACGTGGTGCTCTATATTTATTTTCGCCAGCTCCTTGGGTGACTCCTCATCGATGGGCGCAAATCGCTCGCTTTCGGTTTGAATCTTAAGCTGCGCCAACTGCTCCAACAGCTCAGGGGGCGGACTGCACTGCCTTTCTTGCTTTGACTGCTGCGCTGTGGGCTCGTAGTCCTCTAGATTGGGCGCAAAGGTAACCCTGCGATTGCTAACAATGCTAGCACTTAACTGACTCACATCTTCATCATCTTTGTACAGCGCAAAAAGCTGTTTGTTGGCCTCTTTAATCTTGTCCACAATATTGTACTCGTTCACGGGCTTCAGGACTGTATAATAATCCAACATAAGCGGCATATTAGTATCATTAGCTCGATTCTGTTATTCTAAGTGACTTGACTTGTTGGCTACTTACAGTAAACTTCGCAGTCATCGTCCGACTCTGCCTCCGGTTCATACATCTCTGGCTGGATTCGGTTGCGAATTTTCGGAACTAGATTGCGTGAATTATTTTTAGATTAGATTTATGTGCTAAAGACGGTAAAATTTTCCATTTCGTGCTATTGAACGCTTTTACAGGCAGAGCACGAGAAAATAACCCATTTAGGCAAAAAGATTCTATTAAAAGGTCTAATGACCTCAAAACAATATATATATATATATATATATATACGTGCCTACGCCTCCCGTTGCGGTTATGGTTGTGTCTATGCTGTCTCTGTTGCCGTTACCAGGCCCCAGCAAAAACAGCTTGCTGTACCGGCGTCTAGCGCTGTTTGGTCGATGCGTGATGACAACTTGTCGTGATGGAAAGCTAAATAGTCTCAACTGGTTAATACCCTATTCATTCGGTTATTGTTATTCTTGACAAAGTCTGAGAATATGATATAATACATTTTTGAAGATTTTTATATTACATTAACTTAACAATTTGATTTATATACCCCGCACTCATACTCAATAAAGAATAAGGTATTATAATAATAGATTCGTAGAAGTTTTATGCACTTTATTTCATTAGAGCTTTCGTACCACATTTAAAGCTAAATAGTTATCATTGAAAGCAAAGTTTAATAAAACATAAACTACAAATACACAATACCTGATTTAACTGATTTCCTTGCAGTATATTGAGCAACTCATACGGCCTGATTTGTCTTTATTCTTTTCAATTGGTTTTAACTAAATATATAGCAAAAATAGAATGAATAAATAAAAGAACCTAACCAACCCAGGGACAGTTATATGATCCATGAGATGTTTGTTTTATGATCAATGGGTAATTTTCATGAAATTCCAGAACTCAAAAAAGATGCGCAGCAAATGATAAATAATATAGATAAGATATTTATTACCGTTTCATTAACATTAAAAGCCCAAGTATTATCACATGTAGCAAAAAAAATTCTCAACCGCAATACACAAATTCTCAAAAGTGAAAAAATGTGAATCAAAAAAGAAAAAAGCTTTTCAAAATCTCGAAGTTTATCTTGCTAAGCATTAAGATGCAAAATTAATATATTGAGAATTTTATTTAGCATAAACTTCAATTTCAGACTCATAGTTTACAGCTAATTTTCTATGTAATACGTAATATGAGATTAGATTATTAGATATAAAACTTTTAAACCGTATTTCTATTAATATTAGGCATTCTTTATACTTTTTAATCAACAAATTAATTAAAAATTAAAATAAAATAAAACAAAATGGAAACTTTAAAAAAATGTATAAAATATATTTGAATATGCAATATAATTAAAGACCAACAATATCTGTAAATTTAAACATATACTAAAAGCAAAACAGAATTCTTTGAAATGTCGAGTATTATCCAAACATAATTTATATTATAATTGTGCCTAGTTTTAAATATATACATATATATGTATGGTTTTAATATTCTTTTTAATTTTCCAGACAGTTCGTTCAATAATTATTTATACCAACGTACTCTCTAAATGGTTTATATAAACTAAGTAATATATATATATATATAGTTTTTTTTAATGTATTTATTTTTTGTTTTTGTACAACCGTATTCAGCATACTTAAAAAATTAGATCATTAAAAACTAAACGGTTTAATGTAATAATGAATAATAAAATTATAATAAAATTTTGATTAGCTATTTTTTGTGATGTGTGATGAGTGAGTGAATTCATGTCAGTAAAATGTATGTAAAAATTTCATTAGAGGACGGGTAAGATTGGTTAGGGTTAGAAGATTAGCGCATAAGTTGTGTAGTTATATACAACGCACATATCGGGGTATCAGCGCTGCTCACTTATGTCACTAATAAGTTTCTTTTGGTTTTAATATTCTTTTTAATTTTCCAGACAGTTCGTTCAATAATTATGTATAGCAACGTACTCCCTAAATGGATTATATTAACTAAGTAATATATATATATATATATATATATATATATATATATATATATTTTTTTTTTTTTTTTTTTTTTTTTTTTTTTTATTTTAATATGTAGATTTCGTGATCTAAAAATCGGAAATATTTCGTAAGGTTTTTGCGCAGGCGACGCAACTTCGATTTAGTTTGGTTTTTTGGTGCAATTAAATTTCATAAATTACAGTTTACACAGTTTTTGTTTAACACTAAGAAGTCGGGCTCAACATTTAGCATCATATACAAAGTCTTTCGGTTATTTTATATTTTTAAATAAATTTCTAATATGTATGTGTGTATTAATGTTTTTATACGTATCTTTTACACTTTGAGGGTATACCAAACATATTTTGAGTATAACAATATATATACATATATATATACATATATATATATATATATATATATATATATATATATATATATATTTATTTTTTTTTAATACACACATTAAAACTAAAATTCGATTTTGGGTATTTTAACGCGATTTTTTAAAGTTTAGGTTTATCTATTGCAAGTTTTTAAGTTAATTACATACATATGAAATAAATTCTTTATATAAATATTTATAGAGGTGTCCGGAAGGGTGATCTGCTCATTCAAATCGGATCAACCAATGCAACATATGTTCATTTATTACATTATGTAAAGATTCTGATTTTCTTTCTTTGCAGCTTATGTAAACAGAGGCAAGTGATAAAAGTCAAACCCTCGATATCCTTTGGCCGCCAGCCATATGTAAACAACATGATAGGCGCCGGGTATAAAGCAAATCAGTCCAGCAACAAAAAATACAACACCCTGTGATGTATTGTGTGGATCAGCGATAGCAAAGGTGCCCATCACAAATAGCCCAGTGCCCACAACCAGCAACGTAAAGGCAGCTAAGACGGTGCGCCAATTTTCCCGAACCTTTGGATGCCGCCAGCAATATGTGTTCGTCTCCTCTGTGGGCAGATTTCCATATTCCTGTATTAGAGAATCACTGTCCCGCGACGTTGTGTCTTCGGCATATTTGTTGTAACCCCTATAAATTAAATGTCAAAGCAAATAAATTGGAAAATGAATTAAAAATTAATTTTGTTTATCACTAGGGGTAAAACGCCATTTGTAACAATTATATTCTACCCTTTTACGAGCAGTGATTTCGCATAAAAACATATATATTTATTAGAATACAAGTTATTGCTTATTGAAATATTTTATAAACATATTTGTCCTATAAGTGGTGCTTTCACTGTATTCATAATAATATTGTGCATATGTATGTATGTAGGTGCATGTTGCTCAATAGCAATGAAGTCGAACAAGTGCAGCCCGTTGCTTCGACCGCTATAGAAGACCACACTCAAATCTTGGTGTTGGATGTCGTGCAAAATATATAAAATTATGGAAAAATATATTCTTCATAGGATGACGAAATTCATTAGCAATACATTTTTGTACAATTGAATGTCCGAGACTTTGAACAGACAGCAACGGTGACGGCATCATTATCATAGTCATAATTTGTCTGCCCCAATCGCGACATGCATACTTAATGGACTTTCTATGCAATGTCTAGTGCAGAGCATCAAGAAATTGTAAATATTATTTGTATGAATGAAGCGCGAATGAATTTAGCGTGCATCCACAGTCAGCAAATATAAATAATTTGAAAATTTATAGAAAGCTCATATGAGCATTTCCGGCAAGCAAGCGGAAGGAAGGTAACACGCGGCATATACAAAAGGTAAAGGATAGATGTTAAATAGTGTTTATGGGCTTTAGAGTGATTATGAGTCAGATGTGAATGAATTGCCTACGAGATGATTGAAGGAGGTTCAATAATAAAAACTTGGCAGAGAGATCGTGATAATAAAAAATAATATATTAAATACATATATAGGCTATGCAAAGGGTCAAGAGAACATTCAGTGTACCCCATCCAACTAAAACTTTTTCAATTTTCGATTGACCACATAAAGAACAATTATGACAATCAATATACAGTTGTTTATGGGTGCAGGATTCCTTATTGCGAAGGGCATTTCAAACAACTCTAATGTCAAATGGTGTGAACAACCATCAAGCAAATACTACCCACGCCGAGACCCAGAACCACAACCAGTACCATTACTATCAGTTCTAGCGGAGGAGAACTTGTTTCAAACTTACTTTGGATCCTGTATGCGTATGGATACATCTTCGGTGGAGCGACCTTGTTTGGCACTGCCACTAACACCGCCACGCATTGGCGTAGATATTACTGTGGAGCCATACACACGTATTGCCTCCTCTTCCTCTTCCTCGAACGCGTCGTGTATGGAGAACCCCCGTGCGCCGTTGTTGTACATACTGTTTCTTGATGCTGCTGTTGTTTTCTTTAATTTTTATTGTAAATAAATATAAGTAGGCCTAAGTTTTGTTTCCAATAATTGAAAACTCAAAGAGCGAACGATTAGTAATACATTGTCTGCATTTTTCGGCAGATCGAAAAGTGTGCTATTAACCTCTTTTATTGCTGGTTCCTTCGTAACGATTTTCAGTGTTTTTCTTAATATTTTACGCGACACAAAAGATAATCTTCAGAGAGGAGAAGAGTGAGCAGTCTAGTGATGCGCAAAACAGGGTATAACAAAACTATCGTTACGAGTATCACTCACGTTGACGAGGAGAATGCTGCATTGTCTCGATACTCTTACTTTTTTCCTATTGAAGCGTCATATAAGTATATAATTTAAAACCCAAGAAATATTTATTGTGGTTTTGAAACAAAAGTAATAGTTTTATTCTTATTACTAAATTAACTATGACAATAGTAACTTATATTTGTGCTGCCAGATAGTTTACTAAAACAATATGGCAACTCTATTAGGCAGTGCTTTCAGTTCTCTGCAGTTCGATGAAATTCTATTTTAATTTCTTTTTCAATAATTGTGAAATTGGACTGAATTATTAAACACTACAGATCACAATGTCGCGTCACAGAATTGTTCGCGGAATGAACTACAACGACGAGTACGATGGTTACGATGACGTCTATGGACATTCTGTTGATGACGATTGCGTTTCACCCACGGATCAGCAATGGCTATTCGACCGGACTCGTGGACAACACAGTATGTCGGCGTTTATAAAGAAGAACAAGAATATCCAGGAGGAAGCGGAAGATGGCGAAGATGACGATGATGAAGAGGCTGAAGCATATCAAAAAGCTCGCAGAGACTCGGAAAATTTCCAAATGCCCGAACTAGATGATACAACGCAAGCGAAGCTCAGTTCCTGTGTTGATGAAGTGCGGAGTGTGGTGGGCGATGCGGTGTCTGAGCGCTGCATTGTTGAGACTTCTATGCGTTTTGACTATGACATACAGAAAATACTCGATGAGATACTCGACGAGACAAATAAAAAAGACAAAGGCAAACGTCCGCTAAAGTTGAAAATCAATACAACACCAGCTGCGAAGACTATAACTACTCCTAAGCCAACGCCAACAAAAATTACGCTCTCTAACATAAAGGACGCCAGGCGTGGGTTCGACATAGCTTCACCCAAAGCGTCAGCCTCGCCTAATGTGTCTGGACGGAATACGCCTGTCGAAGGCGGCGACGAGGCGGGACGCATTACGAATATCACATTCAAAGTCTCCAAGGATCAGGCACAGCGTAATACACAGCAGTTGTACGAGCAGGAACGCTCCTCACAAAAAATTCAAATACACATGATTGTCATTGGACATGTTGACGCAGGCAAAAGTACTTTGATGGGCCACTTGCTTTACGAGACTGGTAACGTTTCTCAGCGAGTGATGCACAAACACGAACAGGAGTCAAAGAAACTAGGTAAGCAGAGCTTCATGTATGCCTGGGTGCTGGACGAAACAGGTGAGGAACGTGCGCGCGGCATCACTATGGATGTAGGCCAGTCCCGTATAGAGACAAAAACAAAAATTGTGACGCTGCTCGATGCTCCTGGGCACAAAGATTTTATACCCAATATGATATCAGGAGCAACGCAAGCGGATGTGGCGCTTCTTGTCGTTGATGCGACCCGAGGCGAATTCGAGTCTGGCTTTGAATTGGGAGGACAGACCCGGGAGCATGCTATACTTGTTCGTTCACTGGGAGTTAATCAGCTAGGCGTGGTCATCAACAAGCTGGATACCGTGGGCTGGTCCAAGGAACGATTCATGGAGATTGTCCATAAACTAAAATCCTTCTTAAAGCAAGCAGGTTTTAAAGAATCTGATGTCAGCTTTACTCCCTGCTCTGGTTTAACCGGCGAGAATCTCACGAAAAGTGCTCAAGAGCCAGGTCTTAAAATCTGGTACGACGGACCACATCTCCTGGATGTTATTGAACACTTCAAGGTGCCGGAACGCGCGGTCAATCGGCCGTTTAGAATGTCCATAACAGATATATATAAGGGCACAGGATCTGGTTTTTGTATTTCGGGTCGCATTGAAACGGGTGCACTATGTGTGAATGATAAGGTGCTCGTAGGTGCTAGCCGAGAGCAGGCGCAAGTCAAATCCTTGATAATGGATGAGCTAGCTCAGACGAGTGTCTTTGCCGGCGATCAGATCTCAGTAACGTTAGCCGGCGTTGATATGAACAACATTACCGTGGGCTGTATTATATGTGATCCACAAATGCCAATCCCTGTGACTACTAAATTTCAATGTCGCATAATCGTCTTCAATGTTAAAGTGCCTATTACAATGGGTTACCCCGTGCTGCTCCATCATCAGTCACTAATCGAGCCGGCTGTTGTCTGCAAGTTGATTGCATCCATTCACAAAAGCACCGGCGAGGTGGTCAAGAAGAAGCCTCGTTGCCTGGGACAAAATTCTTGCGCTTTAGTCGAGGTGGAGACCTCGCGTCCGATTTGCATTGAACGGTATTCCGATTATAAGGAACTGGGACGCGTTATGCTGCGCGTAGCAGGTGTCACGATAGCCGCTGGAATGGTCACTAAAATTCGCTAAGTTTTTCCATACAATACAAAATTTTAGTTAGTTTTCCTTAATCTTTGTTTTTGTAAATAAAAGTAAAGTTTATATCACCTTATTGTTTTTATTATTTTTGCAACTTTGCGAAACATAATGAATTCCTACATCTTTAAAATTTAATATAATCCTAAAATCAAATATTAAAAAAAAATTAGTTAATGTTGCCATCTTTAGTTAAATTTATCGATTAGTGTTTCCACTCGTGCCGGGCCGCTGACGCACTATCGCCACGAACGGCAACTCTGAAAATGAATCACTTTCGAGCGTGTGAGCGAGCTAAAAACAGGAGCGCTCAAGCCGAAAAATAGTTATCTGTTTGCCTTAAAATTAAACATTGTTATCAATCAAAAAAGGTGCACATTACGCGAACCGTGGCACACTATCTTGCGTGTGTATTTACTCATCGGCATAATAAATCGGGAATCGTGCGAAATCTGCACAGACAGCACTAACAGACAGAGTTTCTTTGTGTGCAGCACTAACAAGGTAAAACTCCTAGTAGAGTTGCCGTGTGCGTGACATGCGGGTGCTTGCTGCTTCTCCCCTGCCCAGATAAAAAGTTTGTGTGTGCTCCAATAAACTAATATATATGGAAAACTTTAGTGCGCAGTTGTCAGCACTGTCTGCTATTGAAATTACGATTTTTTTTCAATGAACAAGATATTAAAATTGATTTGCATGCTACAAGTGTGCTTGTTAGGCACTTAACACTGTTTATCATAGCCGCTCGACAACTCTAAAAATGAATCATAAAAATGTTGAGGGTAGAGCGCAATTTTGCTGAGTGAGCGAGGAGAACTTTTTGAGTTCATTATAGAAAAGGAATGATACAAAGCGAATGAAGACCACAATACATTCTGAAAAGCAAGCACCAGCATACCATAATACGAAACGAAACGAATTTATACTGCAACCTATTTTAAAATACAACTTGCTTTTTTACATTCCACAGTGCACAGAAACAAACATACATACACGCACCCTGTGTACTCAGCACACATTGTTGCACAGCAATAGCAACGCCAACCGCAGATAGCAGCTTAAGTTTCTGTAGTAATACGGAAGTTGTCGTAGTCAACTTCGCGGCAGAGGCGACAAAAGAGGCTAGTGCTACAGTAATTTTTATATAAAACAACAATTTGAGGACACCCAAAAAAACGGACCTTTGCTACCTACGCGGAGTAAGAGCGAGCGACTGAGCGAGAAAAACAGAGAGAGACAAGCACTCTCACATGTAGCTAGAGTTTGTTGATGGCACAAAGGTTATCAGCAATAACAAAGAATTTTAACAGTAACAACAACAACAATTGCTCTTAGCAAGAACTGCACCGGAAACTCAAAAGCAATCGCCGTACAACGCCTAAAAACTAGTTGTATACATATATAAATATATATGTTGTTGTTCAGAGAGTAACTGAGAGGCGGAGACAGTACGTTTCACAAAATCAACAACAATAAAACTCGCAACTGAACCGAACCACCTCGCCACCCGCCTACATCAGAAAGTCACTTCGCCTGGTTTTGAGCAAAACCCAAACACAATAATATAACCTATATATAAATAAACAAATATATATATGTATATATGTATATATATATATATATATATATATAAATAAATAAATATATATTTATATACATAAAGTAGTTGAAGAAAAACAAGAAAACAATGCGTGAATATAAAATTGTTGTTTTGGGCAGCGGCGGCGTTGGAAAATCAGCCCTAACCGTACAATTTGTGCAATGCATTTTTGTTGAAAAATATGATCCCACCATTGAAGACAGTTATCGCAAGCAGGTGGAGGTAGATGGTCAGCAATGTATGTTAGAAATTTTAGATACTGCTGGCACAGAACAGTTTACGGCAATGCGGGATCTTTATATGAAGAATGGACAAGGCTTTGTACTTGTCTACTCAATAACGGCACAATCCACATTCAATGATCTGCAGGATCTTCGAGAGCAAATTCTACGTGTGAAGGATACGGATGATGTGCCGATGGTATTGGTTGGCAATAAATGCGATCTGGAGGAGGAGCGGGTCGTGGGCAAGGATTTGGGCAAAAGTTTGGCAAACCAGTTCAATTGTGCGTTCATGGAGACCTCAGCAAAAGCCAAAGTGAATGTGAATGATATTTTCTATGATTTGGTCCGGCAGATCAACAAGAAGTCTCCCGAAAAGAAACAAAAGAAACCGAAAAAGTCCCTATGTGTTCTGCTATAAGACTTCAAAAAAAAAAAAAAAGAAAAAAAAAGGGAACGAGTAAAAAGTAAAAATTTAAAAAGCATACAAACCCCAACAATACTTAATATTGTCAAAATTGCAATAGCCAAAATAAAAACAACAGTAAATTAAACTCACGTGTTTTTAACTGTGCAAAGATTTTTGTAATTATTACTACATTCTACTATTAATTCTACTATTCTTATATATATTATTATTTTCTTTAATTAACAAAAAATTATTACAGAAAGAACAAACATATAAAATTCGGTTGATGTCGGATTTCTTTTAGAATTTTCAACAAACAAATAAAAAATAATTAGGAAAAAAATCAACATTCGTAACTAAAACATTCGTATTTATCTTTTTTGATTTTGACTCTTTCTATCAATTTGAAACACAACTGCAATAAATCTACAAATATACAACATAAATTATCTATTTATATCTAATAGAAACAACCAAAAGTCGTTGCTCTTCAAAAAACAATAAGAAATTTAAAATAAATACAAATTTAAGCTAAATCATCTAAATCTAAATTCAATTGTATGCCTATTAAAAGAAAATCACATATTTTATAAAAATATTGAATCCAAATGAGATGTCAAAGTGTTGCAAACAAAACAGAAAATCCATTTATAGTAATTAGTTTAAAAGAAATTTACAAATAATTGTTTAAAATTGATCTATTTCTGTGTAAGTAAAAACAAAAAAGAATTAAAACACAATAAACATACATGACAAAAATTTATAAATAAACAATAATCAAGCGATAAACATATAATAAATCATTCGGTAGTGATAATGCCAAATTACATTTGTAATTGCAATTTTGAGAAAAGAAAAAATTAAATCCTGTTATTAACCCTATAGAATCGCATTTCCTATGATAAATTATATATGAAATGTGAATCCCAAAACGAACTAAATATATGAATATAATATGATAACTGTAACAAATAAAAATATATAAATAATTAATATGTCCTTACACGCAATCAAAACATAAAGAAACAACTGTAATACAGTACACACACATATATAAGAAAATTCAACGTGTATCAACAATAAATGTATTACGTTTATAAAAATATAATAATAAAAAAATAACTTGAAAGTAAAATCAAACAAAAATTAAATAAATTCATGTAAGACAAGTAAAAGGTTTTTTGATTTAATGATAGATCCACGAATCGTTTTTTATTTCTCAAATACTTGTTACTGTATCTTATTCTTGGAATATGAATATAATATTGATATAATACAAGTACAATTACAAATTACAATCATATAATTGCATATGCTTTCATAACCACCAAAATGTATATATATATATATATATATATATATATATATATATATATATATATATATATATATATATATATATATATATATATATATATATATTTATATTATGTATCTGTGTTTTAATGGGGTTATACACCGTAATCAATCATTAGTTTGATATGGACATTTATTCCCGCAGCTATTTTTTTTAATGAAATACGGCAATATAAGCCAACTAAGCAGGCGTTTATTTACTATATATTAAATTTTGTTTTTAAAATGTTGAGATTTTTAGTAGATTTTTGTTTATGAATATAGCACAAATGCATATTTTTCAACTGTACAATTATTTTGTTGTTTTTCATTTGACTAGTTTTTTTTTTTCGAATTCTAGCAAGTTCTCTAGTTGTACATAAATAACTGTTTTAAATTTAATTTGAAGTCTTTTTGCACTGCTCGCAACTTTTTTTGGTGAGTGCATTAAGAATCAGTCCAGCTATCAAGTTCTTGGTTAAATAACTGTCAGTTAAAATATTACGAATAAAACTTAATTTATGCTAATTTGGCAACAACGAAACTTTACAAAATAATAAACAAAAAATACAATTGTATACAATAAGTAAATTTATAATTGTCGAAAAAAATAATATTACACTGGGGTTTTAAGTTTTAGGAAAGAGTGCAATTGCTCTAGGTTTTTCACGACATTAAAAATAAATAAAACTTAATTTATGCTAGTTTGGCAACAACGAAAGTTTACAAATTAATACAAAATGTACTAGTATAGATTATAAAACTTTATAATAGTCGAACAAACTGATATTGCACTAGGGATTTATGCTTTGGGAAAATTGCACTTTAGGCTGCTATTACACAACATTTAAAAGTATAATTATATATATTAAATATATGTAACGACTGCAGCGAGATTATAAATTACGTTAGATTCTGACATAGAGATTATTACGTAAAACGTGTTTAAAATAGGCGTTAACTTATGCCCATTGTAAAGTGCAGCTTGTGCATATGGCCAAATTGAAATTATATACGAATAAGATTTTTATAAGATAACAATCAATGGAACACTAGCGTCTAGATATCTCATTCCATGTTTTTGTCTCTATTTGCGCAGCTGCAATTGACCCTGGGATTGGACCTGGCTCTGTTGCTGCTGATGTGACTGTTGCAGCTGTTGTTGAGTTTGCTGCTGTTGCTGATGATGATGATCCTCATCGTCACTGGGCTCCTCACGCAACGGCAACGAATCAATTTGCTTGGCAGTTGTCACCTTTTTATTGCGCTGCCAAGTGAAGACACGTGCCATTTGTAGAAACTTTTTGCGTGACAATTTGCCCATGTTCTTTAGTCTCTCTTGGAATGGTGCATCATCTTCGCCTTTCGCCTTGCCGCTCTGCTCCTTCTCCAGTGCACTCATGAAATCTTGATTCCATCGCAGTTGATTCATAAACTCCTCGTTTTGTAGCATCAAGGCAAACTGTTCATCGGGCAACTCAAAATCCTGCTGACTCCCAGAGGGCGAGACGCGCAGAAATCCGGGTGGTAAGACTCCTAATATAGGGGGATTCCAATTCCTGTTAGTGCTGCTGGACAATGCAACGGTATGGCTAGTGTTGCGCTTGATGGGCGTATTAATGGTGCTGCTGCTACCGCCCTTAGTTAAAGCTCCGAATGGGCGTTGCTTGGGCGAAGCGCCCGTATTGTGACGATTCGGCGAAGCTGTTACTGTGTTCAGCAATTGCGTATCACACACATTAGAGGTAGCGGATGCAACAGTGCTTTCTGTACCGCCATCCGTAGCGTCTATGACTAGCTGCTGTTGCTGATTGCGTCGCAGCTCTCGGTCCGTGTCGTTGAGATTGATGAGACTCTGTTGTGGTGAGATATTAGCATCCAGTTCATTGCGCAGTTTTTCGTTCTAATCACACATGCGGTTAGTGTTAGTTAGTAGACTTCTAGTATACACAAGCACACACACACACCTACTCGCCCACAAACTCTCTCACGCACACATATTGACATATTTACCTGGTTGTCAGTTGACATAGCGAGCAGTTGATCAATTGTTTGATCCACTGCGCCCAAATTGGCGCGCAGTACAGCTTCAATTACTTCACGGTCAATGTCCGGAAACATCTTTTTGAAATCGGCCATGGCCTGTGAAAATTCCAGCTGCAGCGTTGATGTAGCCATGATTTTATTTTTAATTTTTCTTCCCCCCTTTTTTTTTTTTTTTTTGCTCCAGCAAAATAGCCGATAAAAGAGCTGTGAAATAACTACTCGTTACAGGTACTTTATAATCAAATGTTATTTTTTACTAGCTACTTCAATACCAGAGTATTTCAGCTTAATTGAATGATATTCGTTTTAAATCAATTCAAAGTTATTTGCTTATAGAAATAGAAATATCACAGAGTTCAATATGATGTATTTTATATGTGAAGAGCAGTCCCTGTTGATAGCCCAACTGCGATATTGTCATCACTATGACATCGATTTCGTTTTCGATGCAACAGTGTTTGTTAGTGCGCAATATATCGGCGAACTTGAAGTTTAAATTCAAATAATGTAGAGGTACCCAATGTTTGCACAAATAAAGTATTAACATGTAAATGTTGTTATTGTGCGTCACATTTCAATGAATGCATCAATTGTCAGCAGAGCAAGTAGCTCAACAGTCTCGTGATTGTGTTATGGCTGCTGATGATTGAACCGGTATTAAGCAGCACGTGTGGGCAATTGTAGTTCCACCATGGAGATATCAATATCAATGTCACGTTGCGATTATTTTTTTAATAAGTGTCAAATGGGCTGATATGTTATGGTATTTCATATTCGATTTGCATGCCATAAAGCAGGCTTTTATTCTAAAAAAAAAAAAAAAGGAAAAAAAATCAGGTTACTTGGCTAATCACAATTTGTGAAGCTGATGTAACAATAGAAATTAATTTGTGTGACGTTTGATGCGTGGGTGGTATAATCAACCTATACGTGAAAGTTCAACATGTGTGACATGCTAGGGCGCTTCTCATTAAAAAAAAATAAAAATACAAAGTTAAGCGACAAATTAAAATGCTGTGTCAGCTGAAATGATTAATAAGTTAATAAACCAAGCTAAACCTCAATGTCTGGAAAAGATAAGAAAGTTTTTCCAGATTCTTGAATAATTTTTAAGCTCTAATTCATATATTTACTTTTGTAATATTTCAAAGCTATTTCATCATAATTTGCAGTTTGTATTTTTAGAAATAACGTCTGAAGATTTCTAAATTTATGTTTGTAAATTTCCATTTTATTTGTAGAGATACACTTTAATTGAATTGTATGAAGAATACTCTACAGGTGAAGCTATTCGATTTATTTTAAGTATTCGTCTTAGTTTTCAGATATTAAATACATCCGTCTTTATACATACATATGTATGTATATACTGCGACATTGAATGATTAGAGTTCACTGGGTAAAGTGCCTTGCGAGATGATTAATGTTAACGAACCTTTCGTGAAAAGTAGGCGCTTGGAATCGCAAAAATATTGTTCATTCAAAATATTCGTTTTAGCGCATAATACAAATTAAGAATTTGCACTAAAAACTAATAGTTGATCGAAACCAATTAAATTATCTTTATTTACATATATTAAACTAATGTCTGGGCTTTAATTTACATCCCTGTCATCTTAATTTATTATGTTACATGTTGTTATATTTTATATTATATTTATATATTTGATTGTATTAAGCTTTATTTATTTACAGATTTTCTTTTGCTCCTAATACGTATATAAACTAATATAAATATATAGCTGTGCTATAAATTATCAGAATTCTCGAGTCATTTGTCAAAAACGTATCATCGCATACAGCCCATCATGGAGGTTTGAGATAGAGATCGATACCGTAAATTTAAGAAATCGGCCAGCAGTGATTTGAGTTTAGTATATGTATGTGCGAGTTGTATAACCGAATTTAGTTTAAAAACAGACAAGCATTCAGAACAACTGAAGCTGTTTCTCATTCAGATCTCTTATACACACTCACACACACATGTATATATATATATATATGTGTATATAAAGACAATTTATTAGTGACAGAACGCTCACGGGTTAAAATTACAACCGTCGAGTTATAGAAACATTCGACTCGACCGCCAACCGCTTTGGCGCTCTGAAATGCCGAAGTAATCGCAAGTCGCGTCGTCTGTACTCGTAAATGTATATCTCGGTGTAGTTATTTTCTGCGCGTGTGTGCCATACCTGTTGATTTATCCTTTTTGTGTCTGCAACACTGGCTGTGTCTATAAAAGCCAGTACCTACTACGTATTTGCGTTTATTGTGTACTGTCACGCCCAACGCTTAACATTTGCGTAGAAAGTGAAAAAGACTGTAATTTTTAAAAGAAAAAATTCAATTACTGTGTGTCTTTGTCAATTGCTGTCCACCACAATTGGAGTATAATATTATTATTATTTCTTGGCGGTGAGTTAAGCATAGCAAATGTATAAATATTCACACTCTTATACGTATTCCTACTAAAAATAGTTGGATAAATAGCTTGACGTGGATCGCAACCAAAATTACTCATTTATCTGAACATAGAAACACATCATTTATCATTCTATCGACATATTTGCTCTTTGCAAATTTACATATATATTTATAAAAAACCTCTGCTTCAATACTGTAATGTATTATCTGTAATAAAAGCATGCTCATACCCTATGCCTAGCATTTTCAGCCTAAAAGATGCTTTGGGTTACAGTACCTCACGTCTTCTCTCTCTCTCTCTCTCTCTCTCTCTCTCTCTCTCTCTCTCTCTCCCTCTCTCTCTTTCTCTCTCTCTCTCTCTCTCTCTCTCTCTCTCTCCCTCTCTCTCTCTCTTTCTCTCTCTCTCTCTCTCTCTCTCTTTCTCTCTCTCTCTCTCTCTCTATTTTGCAATCACACGCACTTATAGTCAATTGAATCTTGGATTGTCCATAACATTTTAAAATAATCATTGATAATTCTTTATTATTTGTACTTCATTTTATTTTTAAACATAAATATTATTTTATTTCTATGTGCAAGCATTAATTATCTGAGCACAATTTGCAACACGAATTCAAATTAATTTATTAAAAATAATATTTTTAATTCCATGTATTAAGAAAAAGTATTTAATCGTCTTATCAGCGCATGAACGAAATCGAAAGCTAAGTAAAATACTAATATTTTAGGTTTGATCATTGAGCAAAGCAGATTCAAGTCTCGTGATACGAATCATTTAAAAAAAAAATGAGGGCAAGTAATATGCAATGTGATTTTACTTTTTTGCAAGCGATAACTTTTTAGCGAAAGGTTAGTTCCGCTGATTTCACCATCGTAAATATGTACATTTTAAATTAAAAAAGAGGGAGTGTCTTTATAAACAAAGCTCTTGTCTTGATAAGAAGTATATGTTGTTATCGACACGTCGGTGACGTATTAAGTTGTCAGTTAAATGTAAATTTCAATAACTTTTTATTCATTTCGTTCTCATGCCTTATCTGATGATAATTAGGAAAGTTATAACAGGTAAATTTTGTAATAAGTAACACAAAAGTCAGCTGTCAAATAAATCGAACGACCTACCGCCACTCCTCCACCAACCTCCACCTCCCTCACCAAAAAAAAAGTTGACAGTAATGTACAAAACGCTATAGCTCCTATAGCCGATGAGATAATTAGTGGACGAGGCCAACAGTCCAGATATTATATATATTATATGTTCAATCATATTTGTACGTTTTGACCTTGACTTCGATTTATGTTTTTAAAAAAGTCCAAGCTGAATCTCAAAATGTCGACAATCTGAGTACATAAAACGTATGTTTATACTTATATTCAATTATTTGCTATGCGCTAAAAATTAGCAACCACATCAACGAATTATCAGCGTATTATCAGAAGTCGTAGAACACGTTGGCACTATGACTACGACTACGATTCACACTTTAATATTCTCAATCGCATTAGCCCATTACTCACTGAGCGCGAAAGTTGACGTTGATCCCTGCCCACATAACACATATCGTAAAAGATAATATTTATATAGGCACTTGACCCTCTGTTAACGAACAAAATTCGTTCCAACATCCTGTTCATTAAGCGAAGCGTTTGTAAACCGACCCCGAAAAATGTTGTTTAGGTACTGCATGCAAGGTAGTGCCAAAGCTGCTAAATCGGTCAATGGACACTATGTGCATTCGGAGTTTTCTCTATTTCGTTGTTTAACGCAGACAAATTTTGCATACAATAAATATTTTCAAATTTATGTTAGACGTTATGCGAAATATTCTTCGTTAAGCCACTGTCCACTGTGCTTGTCAAGCATCTGCAGCTCAGGTATACTATGTATACAGATATTATTATATTACAAATTGTCAGATTCTATGAGGTCTAAAATCATCATATGTAGATACATTTTAATCAACGCCGTCAAGCATCTGCAGTTCAGGTATACTATGTATACAGATATTATTATATACATCTTGTCAGATTCCATGAGGTCTAAAATCATCATATGTAGATACATTTTAATCAACGCCGTGACATATTTTTGAAAGCGCCTTACGAGTTTATTTAAGTTTTCAAACTCATTGATTAAAACCCTTTATCGAGAATCAGTTATAAAATTATATCTCGTCATTCTTTAGAACTATTGTCTCCAAGTCTTCTGCACATATATATATACATAGATAATAATTAAACACAATTTTTACTTTTGCTACTATTTATATACCGTCCCCAAATTTTCACCCATCCCCCAATTGTGCACAAAATATATTTCAAACGCCGGAGAGTTACAGTTTAGTTTGGTATATACATACTAATGTAATGATAATAATAAGAAAGTTTGAATACGAAAGTCTACAATCTACAAACAGAATTATTCATCAAAAAAAATTCCTATAACATCGCCCATGTGCAGAGCAAACGAGGCGGCAGCAAGACGCCATAATATATATATATATATATATTGGTTGGAGAGCTCTCACAAGTTAGAAAATATAATACAGTCGAGTCTCCATAATTCGAAATGGCATGGGAACCGAAAATGATTTCGTGCTATTACTAAAGCTACAATTAAAATTGCAAATCTATTGTTTATGTAGGTTCCAAAATAAGGATTAAGTTATATAAAACCGTTTGTTTTTTCTTAACTGCACCTTGTTTGTTATCTATGAACAGCCAACTCACGTTAATGCATGAAGAATTTTGATTTTCGTTTTTTAATGGAAAACAATGTTTACAATGTCAAGGCATTTAATCAATTGACCCTGTCCATGGCGCAGGACGTTTCAAGTCACAGTTGAGCATAATTACTCATTAATATTTCATCAACAGTAATTAGGGCATCCGCAGACCGCGTCACGGTTTTGTGTAGCTTGCCATGTGATATGCCATTGAGAATGTGGGTGGAGGTTATGCTGCTTGATTAGGCTTCAAAGTACTTTATATATATTTTTAGCCGATTCGCAAACTGTAACGAAAGTTTAAGTGACTTGCGCCCTATTTGCCAACGTGACTTGTTCTGTTTGAAATACTTAACACCTTGAGATGAAACCTGTCAAAAGCAAAAGAACGTGCTACTGGAAATTTTTTTAAAAAGCGCAAAAAAGAACAAAAAGAAATATTTTGCATATTTTTACATTGTCAACTTTGTTTCAATGGAAGTTGTAATATGAAACCCTTTTGCGTAAGCGGTTGGCCTCGCGTAGGTGTTGGGGTAGATGCTAAAAGCTCGACTCGTTTTTAATTGTCAGCAAGTTGAAAACAAACTCTTACACCTGCATATGAACACATGTTTTTGCTCCTGTTAATCCGTATTTGTCTTCCTGATTCTCCCCTTTTAGTTCAGCACTCGAACAAAAACAAAATCCTAAGCAAAAACGCAATGACAACATACGGCTGCTCTATCGCCCATCAGATGGCTATTGCCTTTGTTCTGCTGTCAATTGCGTCGCACTTGGCACCTGGAGACGCACAGGAAAGCCTGACTATTGATGAACAACAGCAACCAGCAATGCAAATTTTCTTCAACGATCTGATCAACTCCGGGCCTGCTGATGACAAGAACAACTACTATGCTCAGCAGTTGGTGAGTGTTCGATATTTGCAGATATATTTATAAAATAGTAATTTCAATTGCGTATACACCATGAAAGTAGCCATTTGGCAAACAACTATGGCTATGTAAGTGGAATTATTTGTTCAAGTATAGGTAACGGGGTGAAGTTATCACTGATTTTAAATATAACTATTTGGAATCCATTGTCTAATGCTGACCAGCTTACATTAATCAACATATAATTTTATAGAAAATAATATTGATGTATAGTTACAAACAGAGAATTCTTTATCGCCTAGAAGTACCATCAGCAAAAACATCAGCTGCTGCAGCAGCAACAGCAACATTTACGACCAAAACAATTGCCAATCGTTCACTATGCTAACCAATGGCCCTCGTTGCGGGATCTCGTCATTATCACTGACTACGATTCGTTGGGGACCGTTGAGAGTTCGGAACAGGAACGAGAGCGTGATCTTCCGAGCTCTCAGCTCCTCGCACGTCTACACAAACTCGCCGACAATGCTATTGATAGGGGTGATCTGCCACTCATGCTAAACTCCGGTGTTAAGCAGCACAATAGCAAAAGGAATGCACAGTGTGAGTAGAAATAATACAATGAGTTTGTTTGAATTTAAAAAAATAAAATAAATAAATAAAAGAAAGAAAGATAACTAAGATATTAAAATTAAGTAAACTCTAGATAATAGCACTAATTTAAAAGAGTGAATAAGGTCACATTTCCGTTAAGAATTAACATTTGAGGTGATTTAATTTTGCTTTATCATCGAAGGCAGGTTTCGAAGCGACTTTGCTAAAGAATGCCACCCTATTAATTTATTCTTTTTAATATGATGTAAAACACAATATGCAGCATAAAAACAATGTAGAACCTTCTCTATGTTGCACGATAAATCTGTTTAAATTTCAATTCATTTATATGTATATTATATTCCCGATATTCGCATCCCTTTTTGCAAATACATAGTTCGTAAACAGTGTAAGTGTTGCATGCCGCTTTAAACAATTGTAGTTTGATCTATACTAATATATTTTCTCTTAATATATAGATATGAGGCCATGTCATTTTAAGATCTGCAATATGGGACGCTAGCGCAATTCCGGCTCAAATTCATTCAACTGAATCGATTCACTGGAGCATCTCAAAGTTAAAGGCAATTGATGTCAACAAAGCACGCAAAAATACAGCACAAAAAAAATATATAAAAAAAAATAAATAATTTATGCTATATACGCAAAAGTATTTCGTATTAGCTTTACTTATAATATACTATATACACATGTTTAATATTTTTTTTTTTTTTTTTTTTTTGTATGTATGGCTCTGTAGCTCACACAATAATGAACCCAGCTTCTATTTCAAACACTCCCTTCATAACTGTAGACAGTAGTGAAAGGAGAGGAAAAGGAAGCTAGGTTATGATTTATTCATCCAATACTTTACAATAGCATTTTATTATGAATTTAGTAGCGCCAAAAGTTAAGGCCAAAAGTAGTCGAAATTTAGAATTTTAATAAGAAACATCATGCGGCATGCCCAGAACGACATCACTGGGACGCTCTGGATTTATCTCGCTTGGCTGCGGCGTAATCTGATGGATAATTGAAGAAGTAGCTTCGCGCTGTGCTGAGATCTGCGCCTGCAGACTACGGCGACGAATGTTGCCATCAATACGCCCCTCATCATGTTCTCGCTGAGATTGTAGAGTACGGCTTTCAATAGATATGTTCAGGTGAGTCCGAATGATGTTAGAGTAACTTGGCATAGTTAGGCGTTGCGGTATGAACGGGTCACTGGCTAAAGTCTTGGCAAGTGGATTAGTGTGTGAACGCAGGCGCTCATAGTATTTGTGGCAGGCGTTATTAAGG
The DNA here is from genome assembly GCA_030914335.1 of Drosophila borborema. Lineage (NCBI taxonomy): Eukaryota > Metazoa > Arthropoda > Insecta > Diptera > Drosophilidae > Drosophila > Drosophila borborema. Next base: position 6,583 of record JAUESP010000310.1, on the reverse strand, counting down.
TATTCATCAATAGATATGACATCAAGATCGTGTCTGATTCGTTCATTGGAGGTGAATCGAAAGGCTCCAGATATGGACCTCAGCGCCTGGCTTTGCAATACTCTTATCCTATCGATTTGTGCATCCGATAGCAAAGCGCCCCAAACAGGTATGGCGTATTGCCAAATAGGAGCAACAAGTTGCTTGAATATGATTATTTTGGTTTTAAGTGGTAGGCTGCTGTGTTTGTTAATCAGCCAATCTATGCTTTTTAGGCGTGCCCTTACTTTGAATCCAATCGCAGTGACATGGTTGATGAATTTTAGTTTAGTGTCCATGGTGATTCCCAAATATGGATGAGTTGTGGTGTTTTCAATATCCGTGTTGTCTATTTTGATGGCTTGGTAAGGTGTGATTCTTTTCAGCGTGTGCATAATATGTTTTGTTTTGTTGGTATTAATAGTAATGCACCATTTCTTAGTCCATGCAGATAGCTCATCAATATATTTTTGTTGCAGCAAAAGAGCATAACTTTGTTTGCTATGTGCTGAGAGGATAATTATGTCGTCTGCATAAGTGGCCAAAAGCATGCTAGAGAATATATATCGTGTGGACGCATCCGGAATATCACTCGTGTAAATGTTATACAGAACAGGACCAAGTAGGCTGCCTTGAGGGACGCCTGCGTTTATTTGTTTTATTGCTGAGCGACAGCCACCATGACATTCAACAAGAAAAGATCGTCCAGATAGATAGCTACTAATTATTTGGTATAGAGCATCAGGCAATAGTTTTTTAAGTTTGAATCTCAGACCAGAGTGCCAAACTCTATCAAATGCCTCCTTAATGTCCATGTAAATAGCAGAGCAGTAATTATCTCTATCATATTGTTGTAGGATGAATTGAGTGACTCGGCCAAGTTGTTGTTCAGCAGAGTGCGCCTTGCGAAAGCCAAATTGATGGTTTGGAATGGAGTTAACAAGACTCTCTTGGTCATACATGCGTGTCAGGATAACTTGCTCAAGGATTTTGGAGAGACCCGATAAAAGGCTTATTGGTCTGTAAGAGGCAACATGTTGCGTTTGCTTACCAGGCTTTAGAATCATCTTCACAAGCGCAACTTTCCAGCCAGAGGGGAAGTGACCAAGTCTGAGCGAGTTGTTGAAGATCATTACAAGGTAGAGTATAGCCTTCATTGGCAATGCTTTAATGGTATGATTATCAACTTTGTCTAGTCCAGCTGCTTTCTTATTTACTAGCTTATGGATATAGTTGAGAATTTCCATGACAGTTACGGGTTTGAATAGACCTGAAGAGGCACCCGCTTGGTTAACTGATCGCTCAATTTCTGCCAGATCAGTGGGTGATGTCGATATAATAGGTTTGAACCGCTGTTCAAGGCTATCAGCAAAGACTTCAGCTTTTTCAGTCGTGGTCTTGCACCAGATATTGCGAGTATTGTTACTGCCAGCGCTGAACTTTAAAAGTGGTAAATTAGGAGCTGGTTGCCGCTTTAGATTATTGGTGAGTCTCCATAACTTTTGCATAGCATATCTGTCTGTAGGATCAACAGCACTAAGTAAGTCATGCTCGTGTTTTTGTTTTTCAGCAATCAGCTTCTTGCGAATACGATTCGATAGCCTGTTGCAAATAGCTTTTGCTAGTGGATTGCGGCTTAGCAAAAGATGGCGCTTAATAATCCTCTTGGCTTCAATCAGCTGAAGAGTGTGGTTACTGACACGAAACTCTGCTCTGGTTGTATACGGAACTTTATGTGTAAATTGAGGATTTGCATAGTTAGCTGCATTCTCAATATTCTTTAGAAGAATAGAGACTGCATCATCAATGTCATCTGGACTCCTTATTTCTGTGTTGAGTAATATACTATTATTGAGATGACTTTGGAATCTGCTGATGCTTGCATTTAAATCCAACAGGTGGTTCTTCGCACTATAAACTATCGGTACTTCAGCAATATGTATAAGTATAGGAAGATGGTCAGAGCTCAGTTCATGAGAGTCTGTAATTGTCAGCATTTCACGTCTGATGCCTTTATATACTGCAAAATCAATGGCGGATGGAGTTTGTCGCGTGTTAAATGGGAAGTGAGTAGGTGATCCAGTTGCCAATATACTATAGTTTTCTTGCAAGGTGCAATTTAGCAAGGTTCTTCCTCTTATGCAGGAACGGGCATTGCCCCACCATTGGCTCTTGGCATTCCAATCGCCTCCCACTATAAAATTGTTACCAAACGTTTGGAAAAGGCATTTAAAATCTTCAGCAGACCAGGTCACTTGAGGAGGGCAGTATATTGATGAGATGTTGATACAGCGACCGTCAAACATATTGACTGCAACTTCAACAGATTGGTAAGAGTTATGTTGAGAAGAGCGTGTGGCATAGTGGCAAATGTTGGGTTTGATCAGCAAAGCAGCTCCACCTCTGCGATTGTTAGAAGGGTGGTTAGCTAGGTAAGATATGTAGCCATTAACGTTAATTTGGTCATTTGTCGTAAGGTGCGTTTCAGAAATGAGCATAACGTCCACGTTGTGTTTAATTAGGTGTTGTTGCAACTCGTTCAGCCTTCTTAGAATTCCAGCTGCGTTCCACATGGAGATGGTAAGATTATTGGGCATTTAGTAATTTTTTTTTTTTTTTTTTTTGTATGTATGGCTCTGTAGCTCACACAATAATGAACCCAGCTTCTATTTCAAACACTCCCTTCATAACTGTAGACAGTAGTGAAAGGAGAGGAAAAGGAAGCTAGGTTATGATTTATTCATCCAATACTTTACAATAGCATTTTATTATGAATTTAGTAGCGCCAAAAGTTAAGGCCAAAAGTAGTCGAAATTTAGAATTTTAATAAGAAACATCATGCGGCATGCCCAGAACGACATCACTGGGACGCTCTGGATTTATCTCGCTTGGCTGCGGCGTAATCTGATGGATAATTGAAGAAGTAGCTTCGCGCTGTGCTGAGATCTGCGCCTGCAGACTACGGCGACGAATGTTGCCATCAATACGCCCCTCATCATGTTCTCGCTGAGATTGTAGAGTACGGCTTTCAATAGATATGTTCAGGTGAGTCCGAATGATGTTAGAGTAACTTGGCATAGTTAGGCGTTGCGGTATGAACGGGTCACTGGCTAAAGTCTTGGCAAGTGGATTAGTGTGTGAACGCAGGCGCTCATAGTATTTGTGGCAGGCGTTATTAAGGTATTCATCAATAGATATGACATCAAGATCGTGTCTGATTCGTTCATTGGAGGTGAATCGAAAGGCTCCAGATATGGACCTCAGCGCCTGGCTTTGCAATACTCTTATCCTATCGATTTGTGCATCCGATAGCAAAGCGCCCCAAACAGGTATGGCGTATTGCCAAATAGGAGCAACAAGTTGCTTGAATATGATTATTTTGGTTTTAAGTGGTAGGCTGCTGTGTTTGTTAATCAGCCAATCTATGCTTTTTAGGCGTGCCCTTACTTTGAATCCAATCGCAGTGACATGGTTGATGAATTTTAGTTTAGTGTCCATGGTGATTCCCAAATATGGATGAGTTGTGGTGTTTTCAATATCCGTGTTGTCTATTTTGATGGCTTGGTAAGGTGTGATTCTTTTCAGCGTGTGCATAATATGTTTTGTTTTGTTGGTATTAATAGTAATGCACCATTTCTTAGTCCATGCAGATAGCTCATCAATATATTTTTGTTGCAGCAAAAGAGCATAACTTTGTTTGCTATGTGCTGAGAGGATAATTATGTCGTCTGCATAAGTGGCCAAAAGCATGCTAGAGAATATATATCGTGTGGACGCATCCGGAATATCACTCGTGTAAATGTTATACAGAACAGGACCAAGTAGGCTGCCTTGAGGGACGCCTGCGTTTATTTGTTTTATTGCTGAGCGACAGCCACCATGACATTCAACAAGAAAAGATCGTCCAGATAGATAGCTACTAATTATTTGGTATAGAGCATCAGGCAATAGTTTTTTAAGTTTGAATCTCAGACCAGAGTGCCAAACTCTATCAAATGCCTCCTTAATGTCCATGTAAATAGCAGAGCAGTAATTATCTCTATCATATTGTTGTAGGATGAATTGAGTGACTCGGCCAAGTTGTTGTTCAGCAGAGTGCGCCTTGCGAAAGCCAAATTGATGGTTTGGAATGGAGTTAACAAGACTCTCTTGGTCATACATGCGTGTCAGGATAACTTGCTCAAGGATTTTGGAGAGACCCGATAAAAGGCTTATTGGTCTGTAAGAGGCAACATGTTGCGTTTGCTTACCAGGCTTTAGAATCATCTTCACAAGCGCAACTTTCCAGCCAGAGGGGAAGTGACCAAGTCTGAGCGAGTTGTTGAAGATCATTACAAGGTAGAGTATAGCCTTCATTGGCAATGCTTTAATGGTATGATTATCAACTTTGTCTAGTCCAGCTGCTTTCTTATTTACTAGCTTATGGATATAGTTGAGAATTTCCATGACAGTTACGGGTTTGAATAGACCTGAAGAGGCACCCGCTTGGTTAACTGATCGCTCAATTTCTGCCAGATCAGTGGGTGATGTCGATATAATAGGTTTGAACCGCTGTTCAAGGCTATCAGCAAAGACTTCAGCTTTTTCAGTCGTGGTCTTGCACCAGATATTGCGAGTATTGTTACTGCCAGCGCTGAACTTTAAAAGTGGTAAATTAGGAGCTGGTTGCCGCTTTAGATTATTGGTGAGTCTCCATAACTTTTGCATAGCATATCTGTCTGTAGGATCAACAGCACTAAGTAAGTCATGCTCGTGTTTTTGTTTTTCAGCAATCAGCTTCTTGCGAATACGATTCGATAGCCTGTTGCAAATAGCTTTTGCTAGTGGATTGCGGCTTAGCAAAAGATGGCGCTTAATAATCCTCTTGGCTTCAATCAGCTGAAGAGTGTGGTTACTGACACGAAACTCTGCTCTGGTTGTATACGGAACTTTATGTGTAAATTGAGGATTTGCATAGTTAGCTGCATTCTCAATATTCTTTAGAAGAATAGAGACTGCATCATCAATGTCATCTGGACTCCTTATTTCTGTGTTGAGTAATATACTATTATTGAGATGACTTTGGAATCTGCTGATGCTTGCATTTAAATCCAACAGGTGGTTCTTCGCACTATAAACTATCGGTACTTCAGCAATATGTATAAGTATAGGAAGATGGTCAGAGCTCAGTTCATGAGAGTCTGTAATTGTCAGCATTTCACGTCTGATGCCTTTATATACTGCAAAATCAATGGCGGATGGAGTTTGTCGCGTGTTAAATGGGAAGTGAGTAGGTGATCCAGTTGCCAATATACTATAGTTTTCTTGCAAGGTGCAATTTAGCAAGGTTCTTCCTCTTATGCAGGAACGGGCATTGCCCCACCATTGGCTCTTGGCATTCCAATCGCCTCCCACTATAAAATTGTTACCAAACGTTTGGAAAAGGCATTTAAAATCTTCAGCAGACCAGGTCACTTGAGGAGGGCAGTATATTGATGAGATGTTGATACAGCGACCGTCAAACATATTGACTGCAACTTCAACAGATTGGTAAGAGTTATGTTGAGAAGAGCGTGTGGCATAGTGGCAAATGTTGGGTTTGATCAGCAAAGCAGCTCCACCTCTGCGATTGTTAGAAGGGTGGTTAGCTAGGTAAGATATGTAGCCATTAACGTTAATTTGGTCATTTGTCGTAAGGTGCGTTTCAGAAATGAGCATAACGTCCACGTTGTGTTTAATTAGGTGTTGTTGCAACTCGTTCAGCCTTCTTAGAATTCCAGCTGCGTTCCACATGGAGATGGTAAGATTATTGGGCATTTAGTAAGTCATTAGTACCTGCTCTATTTAGTAGGCAAGTAGTCAGAGTGGCAATCATATCTATAAGCCTGTCAATTTTGGCCTCAAGACTAGTAGAGGCTTGAATTTGTACATTTGGTGCACTTGGTAGTGAACAAGTAACTTGCCGTTGATTAAAAGCCATAGTGTTCCTTGGCCAGGCTATGGCTTGATGACGGTTCGTCGAGATTGGACGTCGACGACGAGAACTAAGGCTGCGGCTACGTATAGGCGTTGGCGCTGGTATTGGCCATAAGCATTGGTTGGTGGGCCGTCTTTAACTATTTTCGGCCTTGATTGGCGCTGTTGGCTCTGTTTTGCTGCTTGTACTATGGGCTCCTTGAAATTAACAAGGCCTGTTCGTGCAACGCTGGCATAGCTGCGGACATTGCTATTTGGTTGAGGGTGTTGTTGCTGCTGCTGGACAACTTGCTGCCTATATGCAGGCAAATTTGGTCTGCTGTATGTAGCTGTTGAAACAGGAGCTGTTTTTGCAAGGTTAATTATGGCCTACTTATCTGAATCGCACCTTCACTTTCTTTTTTATTACAAGCTTCTTTGTAAGCCGGGCAGCCTCTATAACTTGCCGCATGTGGGCCACTGCAGTTTGCCGCATTTGGCTGGTGTTTGGTCGCCTTTTTGCTTAGGGCAGGGTAGTGGAAGGGTGGCTGCCACCACACTTTACGCAAATAAACGGGCGACGACAGTAATTTTTAGTATGTCCAAAATTTTGGCACCGATGGCATTGGGC